>JAWNMD010000122.1:0-264283 GCA_035044365.1 Drosophila neotestacea | reverse complement strand
TTTTCGCACCCTTAGAATTAATTAAACAATGATTAATTTAAGGGGTTACACCGCAGTAGAGTTTTCAAAAAATCCAATTTTTTTTATTGGCTTAAAATAGTTTAATCATTTTAGAATAATTGAAAAAAAATTTGTCGGGAAAAGGTTTTCTTTGACCCTTATTTTGAATTTCTATGCGGGAGCCTCCGTCCGCCACAGAGCGACCACCAAAACTATAAACTTGTTTTTCTCGAAACACGCTTTTTGCAATCGGCACGCAGAACAACTCGAACAATTTTCAAAATTTTCGACTCAAATCTTAACCATATCTTCAACGTGAATAAGCAGTGAAGCCCTGATGGATTTTTCGGTAAATTAATAAGCCGGTTTCATACATCATCATATATTTTATGGCTGCCATAGGAACGATCGGTTGGAAATTAATATTTAGTATGAAAAACTTTTTTCTCAAGATATCTCAACCAAACTCACAAGGTGTGTGTTTTATATAGTTTCAAACCGCCTGACTAAATTTGTTTCAAATCAAACTACTATATTATATGGCTGCCATAGGAACGATCGGCTCGAAATCAACATCTATCAACATTTGTAAAAAATCGGACCGCTTATGCAGACTCTGCAAGAGTATCCAAACTTTGGCGCGCCAAAGTTAGCTTGCGCTATATTTATTTCTATAAGTTATTGTTCATAACTTATAGTTAAAGTATTAATGTTTATTAATAGTTTCAATGTTCCATGCTGTGTAATTAAAATATGTTTACGAGCGGTATGTATGTGTAGGTAAAGCGCCGGCGTATGTACATTAGGCCGGAGCGAAAAACACTTTTTATTTAATTTCCAGTTTCTTGGGTGCGGAATCGTTGACCCGCTATAAAATAATAATGTGTGCAAAAAATCAGATTTTTTGGAGCCCATCCTGAGGTGGCGCACCGACGTTCTTTTTTGAAAAATCACGCAAAAATTGAAAAATTTCGGGAAAAATGTGATATAAACAAAAATCATGGTCGTTTTCCACAAAAAGCTTATTTTTAATACGTTGACCTAACATTTTTCTTTATAAAACTGTATCAACTGTTAAGATCGGTTTAATAATGTAGAAGCTAGAATTTTTTTTATGGATATCAAGTTTTGTAGTAACCGTCAGCTTGCATGTGGCTATAACAGTGCACTAGTATACAATTTGAAATTTTTTGCCTGCCTCAGAGATCTTTATATTTTTTTCATATAGATTTTGGCCTTCTAAATACGAAAACGAATTTAAAAAAATTTTCCTCTTCTTAGTTTTCAACATAGAATTTTTTGAAATTTTGTTCGAATTTTTTTAAAGATGACTCAGCTTATTTGAGCATAAATAATAAACGCGATTGGCGTTTTCAACAAAGAAAGTCTCTAACTAAAGGTAATAAAATTTCCTAAAACGTTTCTTTACAACGTTTTAAAATCAGCATGATCGTTATGATGTTAGAGCCTTTTAAAGTTAAAAAATTTGAATTTTTTGTGAAAACAGCACGGTTAAAGGTACAAAGAAAAATTCAAAATGTTTATAAATCGCAAAAATATCTTTAGTTTGACAAATTGAGCATAGAGTTTGGACTTTCTCGAGCAAAACAAGCCATCGTTCATAAAAATCGGCTGACGAATGACGAACTTATTTTATTTTCCCCTAACAAAAAAGCTCCATACTACGAAACACATTTTATTGTGTTCGCTTGCGGACGTTTTATATTCAAACTGACGGTTATTACCCAATTTGAGATCCATAAAAAAAATTCTAGCTTCTACATTTTTTAGCCGATCTTAACAGTTGATACAGTTATATAAAGAAAAATGTTGGGGCTACGCATATAAATAAGCATTATATGGAAAAAGATCAGGTTTTCTTTTTATATCACATTTTTCCCCAAATTTTTCAATTTTTGAGTGATTTTTTAAAAAAGAACGTCGGTGCGCCACCTCAGGATGGGCTCCAAAAAATCTGATTTTTTGCACACATAATTATTTTATAGCGGGTCAACGATTCCGCACCCAAGAAACTGGAAAATAAAAAAAAAGTGTTTTTCGCTCCGGCCTAATGTACATATGTATGTACATAAACGTAATAAATAAATATTGCGCAAGCTAACTTTGGCGAGCTTAAGTTTGGATACCCTTGTAGAGCCCTGCATAAGCCGTCCGATTTATTACAAAATTTGTTAGATGTTGATTTCGAACCGATCGTTAATATGGCAGCTATATGATATAGTAATCCGATTTGCACCAAATTTGTTCAGGCTGTTTGAAACTATACCAAACACACAATCTATGAGTTAAGTTATGTTATTTTAAGAAACAAAAAAGTTTTTCATAATAAATATTGATTTCGAACCGATCGTTCATATGGCAGCTATATGATATAGTAATCCGATTTGCACCAAATTTAGTCAAGCTGTTTGAAACTATACCAAACACACAATCTATGAGTAAAGTTATGTTATTTTAAGAAACAAAAAAGTTTTTCATAATAAATATTGATTTCGAACCGATCGTTCCTATGGCAGCTATATGATATAGTTGCCCGATGTGAACCAAATTTGGTAAGGATGTATGAAGCTCTATCAAAAACACGATTTGTGAGTTTGGTTGACATATCTTGATAAACAAAAAAGTTTTTCATAATAAATATTGATTTCGAACCGATCGTTCCTATGGCAGCTATATGATTAAGTGATCCGATCCGGCCGGTTCCGACATATGTACTGCGTGCAGCAAAAAGACGGACTTGTACCAAGTTTCATCAAGAAAGCTTAAAAACTGAGAGACTAGTTTGCATAGAAACAGACAGACAGACACACGGACATGGCTATATCGACTCAGCTCGTCGCCCTGATCAAGAATATATATACTTTATGGGGTCTGTGAGGCCTCCTTCAATGCGGTAGACATTTCGTGACAAAATTATAATACCCTCTGCAAGGGTATAAATACAGCGCAAGCTAACTTTGGCATACCAAGTTTCATCAAGATAGCTTCAAAACTGAGAGACTAGTTTGTATAGAAACAGAAGGACACACGGACAGACGGACATGGCTATATCGACTCAGCTCGTCGCCCTGATCAAGAATATATATACTTTATGGGGTCTGTGAGGCTTCCTTTAATGCGTTACACATTTTGTGACAAAATTATAATACCCTCTGCAAGGGTATTAAAAAGATTTTCATACTGGATATTGATTTCGAACCGATCGTTCATATGGCAGCTATATGATACAGTAATCCAATTTGCACCAAATTTGGGCAGGCTGTTTGCAACTATACCAAACACACAATCTGTGAGTTACGTTATGTAATTTTAAGAAACAAAAAGTTTTTCATATTAAATATTGATTTCGAACCAATCGTTCCTATGGCAGCTATATGATATAGTTGTCCAATGTGAACCAAATTTAATAAGGATGTATGAAACTCTATGAAGCACACGATCTGTGAGTTTGGTTAACATATCTTGATAAACAAATAGCAGCAAAAAGACGGACCTGTCCCAAGTTTCATCAAGATAGCTTAAAAACGAGAGACTAGTTTATATAGAAACAGACGGACACACGGACAGACGGACATGGCTATATCGACTCAGCTTGTCACCCTGATCATGAATATATATATGTACTTTATGGTGTCTGTGAGGCCTCCTTCAATGCGTTACACATTTCGTGACAAAATTATAATACCACTCTGCAAGGGTATAAAAGAGTCAATTCAAAAAGAAAAGTACCACCAACTAGAAAGAAAAAGAGCCAGTTTTGGTGCAAAAACACCAACTGTGGCAACCGTGCTAAATGTCTACTTTTATTATATGTCTTCTTTTGGAAATAATGTATGTTTGAAATAAGGGCAAGATTCCGATACCAAGTGCGCCAAGATCTGGTGATGGATTCCGGTAAAACACGTCAAAATAAAACGAAAAAATTAAATCAAAAATTTTTGATTTTCCGCACGGTTCTTGAGATCTTGGGACCGATAAATTGACGACTCCCATACAAAATGCTCAGCGTGCAAGCTGCTCTTTCCACTGTGTGGAGCGAAACTTTATCGCTATATCGCGGATATTCAAGCCATTTTATTTTGTTCAATTTCTTTGTTTTTTTTGTTTGTCTAATTTATATATTGGAATCAAAAAAATTTACGGTTGTTGTTATTATTGTTATATTTTTTATCCTGTAGGAGACATTAGTATAAGTCAAGATGTACCGAAGGTAAACATTTCTTACAACGAAACATTTTGTAAAGTACTATGAAATGAGCGCTGCAGGCACACCTTGTCATATTATAATGTCTCCTACAAGAAAAAAGAACAATAAAGTAAAAACAACAACAAACAACAACAATAACTGGATATTTATTCTACTATAAAATATAAATTAGCAAAATAAATACTAATTTAATAAAATAAAATGGTTTGAATAGTTTGAACAGTTTGAATGGGGATCGGCAACTTACACTGTGTTACAAATTGGAATGAAGCTAAAAATTCTGGGAAATGAAAGTGATTTTCTGGTAGGGCTTATCGATAGTAGCAAACTTGCATACTTGGAATTTTGGGGACACCCCCAAATCTGCATTTACCGCTAAAAACCCGCTACGTTTAGCACGCGCTGACGCCAGACAGCAATCCATCGAGCGCTGGCAAATCCGCTGGGATCGATCTTTGAAAGGTCGCTGGTCCCACCGACTGATCCCCAGTCTTGCAACTTGGCTCAAAAGACGACATGGTGAGGTTAATTTTTACTTAACATAAATCCTCTGAGGACATGGGGGCTTTCGAAAGTACCTTAAATGTTTCGGCCACGATGGTTCCGATGAGTGCCCATCTTGTGGGCGAGGTACAGTGGAGGATCCCCATCACGTGGTGTTTGAGAGCGCTAAGTTTGCCCAACACAGGTGTAGATTGGAGGAGGTTATGGACGGCCCCATCACTGAGGACAATCAGTAAATGGGAAGCAGCCAGCACCTTTGCAACAGCGCTCATGATGGAGCTGAGAAGGGAGGAGCGCAGCAGAAGGAGCTCATGACACCAAGGAACCAACGAAGCATTTCCTTGCGGCCGTACCGTGGTGGGTGCCCACCTTTATTTTTTGTTTTGTTTGTTATTAGTACTAGTATAAGCTTTCGATTAATAAACGGAATATAAAGATATAGCGCAAGCTAACTTTGGCGCGCCAAAGTTTGGATACCCTTGCAGAGCTCTGCATAAGCGGTCCGATTTTTTACATATGTTGATAGATGTTGATTTCGAGCCGATCGTTCATATGACAGCTGTATGATATAGCAATCCGATTTGCACCAAACTTAGTCAGAAAATTGTATTAATTATTTAGACTTTTCTGATCAAGTTCATTTAAATAGATTGAATCTTAAGTTTCTTTAAATTAATATTTTCGATTAATTTGAATAAATTTACTTACATTTGTTTGAATAAATTAAATCTTAAATTTCATTGAGATTTGTTGGAGATATCTATTTTTTTTTTTTCAATTTCTAATTCAATTTTCCACTTTCCTGTTGAATGAACAAAGTTTCATCAAATCAAGCGGAAGTGTAGCATGCCTTCTGGGGCACATCAAGATAAAAGACAAAGCACTAAGCACCTCCTGGCAACGTAGCAAAAAACAGTTCAAAGAACTCTCCAGTTCCACCAAAAAGGTCCGTTTCCAGCGCTTCAAGTCCTATCGGCATCCGTTCCACTGTTCAAAAAAAAGTCTGTACGAAACATGATGCTGTCCGAATTTAATGATGCAGCGGATCGGCTGAGTCAATTTGAGTCGCGACTCAGCGGGACTGAACTTCCTAACTGGCAGGAAATCTGCCGTCCAGCTCTATTCGCGATTGCGTCTTGTCGGATGTTCCAAGCATTAAATTTGCTGATCCCTCCTTTTCTAAGAGTTCCCAAATTGATGTGCGACATTCTTCTGAGGCGCAGACATTCTTCCTTCTATCCTCTTGAGTGGGTTCCAGTCCAAAATTTGAGGCACCTTTGTAGGCCAAGAAACAATTTTGATCTGGATACTGACAGGTCCAGGTCCGGTTGAAGTCAGCAAATCAATTTTTTCCATCTTCATGCAAGTTGCCGTCTGCCAACAACTGGCAGTTGAAGATCTGCTCACTAATTTTTGGGAGGTGAAGGATATGCCAGCAAGTGTGCCAAAGGAGTCCGATGCCTTTTGTGAGCAGTATTTCTAAAAGTTTACACAGGGAGACAAATGCGGAAGATATGTGGTGACTCCTCCTTTTCTTGAGCCACAATCTATTTAGTTGGGCATTCGAGATCCATTGCGATGGCTCAATTTATCAAAAATTACCATCGACTTATAAAAACGACCCAACTTAAAGAAGAATATGATGCAGTCATCCAAGATTATTTAGATCTGGGTCATATGAAGCAAGTTCCGTCCACACTCCAGAGCTCGCAATGCTTTTACCTTCCTCATCATGCGTGTTCAATGTTTCCAGGAAGTTTAAGAATAGCCTGAGTCTTAACGACGTTCTTCACGTTCGACGTTCTGACAACAATGTGTGTTGGCATGGACCGAAATGGTTGCTGTCCCCACAAGACCAGTGTCCAGCTCCTCCAGAAGAATTCCTGGAAGCAGTTTCAGACCAGAGTTCACTCAAATGCAATGTTGCTCAACTGCCCGAGCGCAACATTTTTGAGCACATTTTCAGGTTCGATAGGGCATTTAGAGTCATAGTTTCAAGTTTCAAAATCGAGTTCTATCCTTAACTTAAATCCGTTCCTTGACCAAAATGGTTTACTCCGATCTTGTGGGTGGTTAAATGCATCAGAGTCGCTAAGTTATGATAAGCGACATCCCATTCTCATTCTTTACAACTGCCAATTCGCCCGTCTTTTGGTTCGATATGTCAATACTATCTCCCTTCGTGGAGGGAACCAATTGATGATGAGGCTTATCCGAGCCAAGTATTGGGTTCCCCAGCTACAGACTCCGCAACTCCTGCAGAGTCTGTATAGTTCAGAGGAAAAGACTACAGCCTCAGATGATGGGTGACCTGCCAGTTGAAATTTCCACTTTTTTCAGAGCATTTTATCATACTGGCTTTGATTTTGAGGGTCCGTTTGATACTAAAAACTCCACAGGACGGCTTTGTGTGGATGTCGGAATGTCGGAAGATCCAATGTCGGAAGATCCTACGGATCTTCTTGCACTCATTTTCTGATTGTGGCCCTCTACTCTCCATAGCCGAGCCTGAAATCAAAGAACCCGCTATGTCCATCGTCACTCGATGGCAGCGACTGAAGGCAATTTATCAGCAATTTTGCCAGCACTGATAGGAGGAGTATTTGAAAGAGCTGCACAAGCGCAATAAGTGCCAATTTTCAGATCGTGATCTCCAAGTGGAGGATCTGGTCGTCATTATAAAAGAGAAACTCCCTTCGAATGAGTGGCGGCTCGGTCGGATTCTCACCGTGTTCCCAGGCGCTTACGACAAAGTCCGTGTGGTCGATGTCCACACATCCAACGGAATTGTCAAAAGGCCTATAGTTAAGTTATTGTTACTTGCCATTGGACAATTCTTCCACATGAATTTGATACAGATTTTATTTTCTATTCCAGAATATTTATATCCAACATTTATTTCCAACATACACGAAGAGTCTGCGACGATGAGAAGAAGAGTTAATCAGAATAGACGCGCAAGTTTTAGTGCTCCACAAATAATTTAATTAACTCAGTTAAAACAACGAATAAAAATCTATAAACAATTTTAAAACACAATAGAAACCAATACAAACCACGGAGTCTGAATAAACAATACAATTAACAACTCAACAGTGCATTTCACAAAATTCTGTGCATGATAACACAAATACATAGATCATAACACAAATACATATATCAACCAAGTAATTAATCACGGTTAAGACAACATACTTACAAACAACAAAAAATTTTAATAGACAATATACACAAGCCTAATTTAAAAGTGTTTCACCAAAATTTCTGCGCAATCAAAGCAAAACTTCTGCTTTGTTTATTCGCACACATAGTCAAACAATTACAGCGGCCAACAACAAAGTTTAAATAAAACCACTCAGCAAACGTCAATCAAAGCAAAGCGCGTAAAATCACTTGTTTGGTCATGCAGCCAAACAGCAGCACCACAGCAGCATAAACAACAACAATTACTTTGTCTTTAAATTGTAAGCTGCTCTGCGTAGCAGCAATCTCTTTTCATATTCTTGCCTATGTTAATTGCTATGTTTCTCATTGCGCTCTCATTTTCATATCAATCTCTTATCGTAAATTCTCGCTCTTATACTTACATTGTAATGCACACATCTACTTAGCTCTTTGCTTTGGGCAAGCATTGATAGTTTAGTTTGATTTCGTCTCGCTTTTGTTGCGCATCGATTACGCTGATCGACATTTTTGGTGACCCCGACGTGATCTCTCTTAATTATATACATTTTATTGAATTTTGTGATTAAAACATTTAATAAAAATAAGCGCGCCACTAGCCAAAGTTTGTTGACCCTAATTTTCGGTTCCCTTTGCTCGATTTCGTGTGCACAGTTCTATCGCGTTTTCTGTGCAATTGTACAGCTGTTGTCAACTGCATTTGTGACTCACAAACAAACACACACAGTTTCGCTTCTTGTACTGCAGTCTCTTAGTGAAAGTGAATAATGACAAATAATGAGACAGTCTTAACGTTTGAAAACAAAACAGAGTTTTTCAAACGTAAGGCCAAGTCCATTTATAGTCATGCCCAAAAGTCTGCAAGTGCATTAAGTTCGCAGCATGTTGAGCAAATGACAGCTGAACAGCTCGAAGTGCGTTTAGAGCTATTTGAGAAGGCCGAAGAGTCTTTTATTCTAGTGCATGACAGTCTAGAAGAATCTGACTTTAACGAAATCGGTAGTCAGCTGCGCGATAACTTTGAAGAGCTGATTATTGAAGTTAAATCAAAACTACGGCGCGAAATGAACAAACGAAAATTAGGAGTGCAAGCGTGTTCTACAGTGCGAGGTGATATATCGATGCAGCAGGAGGCTGCTACTATATCATACCCAAGGAGAAACTGTTTGCCTGAGCTGAAGCTGCCTGAGTTCAGTGGCGGCTATACGGAATATTCTGACTTTATGTCAATGTTCACCACCGTCATTGACCTAAGGACCTGTTTAAAGGGAACAGCCTTGGAGACCATAAGATCATTGGAGATCAGTAGCACCAACTACGTAGTGGCAAAAGACTTGTTGCAGAAACGCTTTAACAATAAACGTTTAACGTAGAACATTCTTGGCATTCGGAGAGTAGAGTCGGCGTCAGCCGTGAAGCTGCGTGGGATTTCTGACATAGTCAATGCAAATCTGCGTGCATTGAAATCGATGGGCAATGTGGAGCAAATCGCCAACAGCATCATCATACACTCATTGATGCAGAAGTTGGACAGTATCACCCAGGCCAAATGGGAAGAAGCAG
This sequence comes from Drosophila neotestacea, assembly GCA_035044365.1. NCBI lineage: Eukaryota > Metazoa > Arthropoda > Insecta > Diptera > Drosophilidae > Drosophila > Drosophila neotestacea. The sequence continues at coordinate 254,805 of JAWNMD010000122.1, read as the reverse complement.
CCTTAACAGACGAGATTCCAACGTGTGAGCAGTTCACCACGTTTCTAGAGAAGCGCTGTCTGAAGTTGGAAAATGTGGAACATGCAACTGCAGCATACACAGTTAACTCTCAGGTGGGAAAGAATAGAAACACTAACCACAGTAGTAACTCTTTGATTGCCACTAACAATATTTCCACAAATGGTTGCGTTTTTTGCAATAACTCAGGGCATTCGATATATTTGTGTCCACAATTCGCAAATATAACGCCCCAGATTCGCCTCAAAGAAGCCAAACGGTTATCGCTCTGCCTGAATTGTCTAAAAAAGGGACATCAGGTACAAAACTGTAGCTCTACTGCCTGCCGCATATGTGGCCGCAAACATCATACCTTGCTGCATCTTAACTCGCAACCCACGGTGACTCAAGCGCAAGGCACTATGACTGTCTCTTAGCAAACAGGATCTTCGTCAAATCCTTCACTTTCTTCGCACTCTACTTCTCTGTTAGCACAACATCTGAATCCAGATTTTGTGCTTCTTACCACTGCTGTTGTTAGCATAAAGAATCGTTCTGGTCAATGGGTACCGTGCCGTGCATTGCTCGAGTCTGGTTCGCAATTGCACATAATCACTTCATTTTTGGCTCATCAATTGCAACTTCGTCGAACTAAATCGTCTGCTCATGTTTCTGGACTAGGCCATGCTCACTTTTGCTCAGAAGGATTTTCAGTTGATGTGCAGTTGAAATCGCAAACTTTCGAGTACGCGGCAAATATCACTGCCTTAGTTGCTCCTGCGATAACTGACAATCAACCAAGCATGACAGTAAGCCCAGATACTTGGAACATTCCGGAAAATATTCGCCTAGCAGATCCAGACTCGTGGCGACTCCTACCAGCAAGCATATCGTCGTTTTCTAAATCTAGAGAGAAAACTCGAGCGTTTTCCTGAGCGCAAGGCTCAATACTCTGCATTTATTGCTGAGTACCTAGCACTGAATCACATGTCGCCTGTAGCAGAGTCCCCGCTAAACCACTGCAAATACTTTCTACCTCACCATTGAGTCATTAAAGAAGAAAGTACTTCAACTAAACTCCGTGTCGTCTTCGACGGGTCTGCCAGCACATCGTCAGGATTCTCCTTGAATGAGCTACTCATGGCAGGTCCTACTATACAGCCGAAACTCTTCAGTACTTTGCTTCAATTTCGCACATTTCCCGTAGCGTTAACTGGAGACATCTGCAAAATGTATCGATGCGTCAGAATGGCAGATTCTGACAGCTACTTGCAATGCATTTTGTGGCGTGATGCACCTCAGCAAAGGATACAGGCGTACAAGCTGGATACAGTGACATACGGCACAAAGTCCGCATCATTTTTGTCAGTTCGTGCCATGCAACAGCTTGCATCTGACGAGCAAGAATCCTTCCCCATTGGTGCGAAAATCGTTAAAAGGGATTTTTACGTGGATGACTTGATCACTGGTGGCCAATCCGTAGCTGAAGCTCTGGATATACAGAGTCAGGTTACGGGTCTATTAGATCGTGGAAACTTTAAAATTCGAAAATGGTGCTCAAACAACTCATCTGTACTGCAAGAAATACCTGACTCGGATAAAGACACATTCTTAAAGTTTGATGATGGTAGCGTCATTACCAAAACGCTCGGCCTAGCATGGGATCCTGTTTCTGATAAACTGCTATTCTCGTTTTCGCCCATTCAGTCCCTTTGAAACCAACGAAACGATCTGTTCTGTCCGCCAGAGCTCGATTCTACGATCCTCTTGGACTAAATTGCCCCACTCTCACAAAGTCCAAAATCTTCTTGCAACAGCTTTGGAGGGAGAAGGTGGAGTGGGACGAGAGCCTGCCTGCAGCACTTAACTCATCGTGGCTGAATCTGTCAGCTGATATCAGCAGCACTCAGCATCTGAATTTTCCTCGTTTGGCTCATCTGCCTCAGAGCGTTGTGGGAGTACATGGATTCTGTGAAGCGTCCATAAATGCATATGGTGGATGCATCTACATGGTATCTATGGCTCATGGAAAGTGAGAAGTGCATCTCCTTTGTGCAAAATCTCGCGTGGCTCCATTGAAGACGCTAACGGTGCCTAATCTGGAACTCTGTGGAGCAGTTTTGCTGGCACGCCTCATGCAAGAGCTGCAGCAAATGAATTTGTTCCCTTGTCCCTTCTATTGTTGGTCTGACTCTGCAGTAGTTTTATCCTGGACCCTCAAGATTTCAAATTTTCGCCTCTAATCGAATCTCTTTCATTCAAGATGCAACTGCTGGCATGGAATGGCACTACGTACCAACTAAGGTCAACCCTGCTGACATCTTGTCAAGAGGAGCGCTCCCCAGCGAATTTGTGGACTCCACACTTTGGATCTATGGACAAGATTTCCTTGGCAAAGATAAGTGTGAATGACCTGAATCATGTCTTGCCATAAAGTCGCTGCCTGAAGTGAGAAAAAGGGTTCTCATTGCAACCATTGGCATTGAGGATATGGCTGCAAACTGCAAATTTGTCAACACATGGCAAAAACTGCAGCATGTCTTTGCCTATGTTCACAAGTTTTGTCGACGAATCAGACACCCTGGACTCACTATAGAGGATGTGCAGCACGGCACGCGGATTATTATCCGGTGTATTCGAGCAGCTCATCTATCTGAGGACTACAAACGGCTTAAGAGTGAGCAACAAGTTCTATCATCCAGCTCATTGGCCTCTTTAGCACCCTTTACACACACAAGGGTCTGCTGCGCGTAGGCGGTCGTTTGAAGAAGTCCATATTAAACTTTGAGGCGCAGCATCCTGCAATTTTGCCAAAGCAGCATCCAGCAACTCGAGCAATAATGGACTACCATCGCAAAACCTTGCACGCTGGACCATGTTCGCTACTTGCGCAAATTCGCATGCAGTACTGGTCCATTGGAGGGCGCAAAACTGTTACCAGCGCTGTTGCAAAGTGCATAATTTGCTTTCGGGCAAAACCACGCTTGGCTGAACACATAATGACTGATCTGCCGAAGGATCGAGTGACTGGATCGCATGCGTTCATGGTGACTGGCATTGATTTCTGTGGCCCATTATATTACAAGAGCGAAGTTCGGAATCGTGCACCAGTAAAATGCTACGTTTGTATTTTCATATGCTTCGCAACGAAGGCTGTGCATCTTGAGCTTGTTAACGATTTGTCTACTGGAGCATTCCTCCGCGCACTTAGACGGTTCATCTTAGCTCGTGGCAAACCAGCTCGCATATGGTCGGATAACGCCACTAACTTCGTCGGCGCCAAGAACGAGTTGGCAGAATTGCGGCAGCTGCTCCTCAGCAGCAAACATCAACAGGCCTTTGACGAATTCTGTTTATTGGACAACATTGAATGGTGTTTCATCCCACCACGCTCACCCCACTTTGGCGGGCTTTGGGAGGCAGCAGTGATGACGGCAAAGCACCACTTCTACAGAGCTGTTGGCCCTTCCACGCTACCTCAAGACGACTTGCGCACTCTTTTGTGCCACATCGCTGCAGTAATTAATTCAATTTCAGAAAACCCTGACGATTTAGATGTCCTCACACCGGCTCATTTCTTGGGCACGGCCCCGCTAGCCATGTTCCCCGAGCCGGACCTCACTGGGCTAAATCTCAACCATTTGGATCGATGGCAGCGGATTACATACTATCAGCAGATTTTCTGGGGCCGTTGGCGAGAGGAGTATCTTACGCTCCTAAATCAGCGGTCAAAATGGTGCGCACCGCAGACTAACCTGAGCGTCAACGATGTCGTTTTGGTGAAGGATGGCAAGGATCACAGAGCTGATCACTGGAGCTGATGGCGCTGCACGGGTGGCAATTCTGAAGACGGCCACTGGAACCACTAAAAGAGCTGTTCTCAAGCTGTGCGTCCTACCCAAGCAGGATGTTGTTGAAAAACCTGGTCTTTCAACGGGGGGAGGATGTTTGGTCATGCAGCCAAACAGCACCACCACAGCAGCATAAACAACAACAATTACTTTGTCTTTAAATTGTAAGCTGCTCTGCGTAGCAGCAATCTCTTTTCATATTCTTGCCTATGTTAATTGCTATGTTTCTCCTTGCGCTCTCATTTGTATATCAATCTCTTATCGTAAATTCTCGCTCTTATACTTACATTGTAATGCACACATCTACATTGTAATGACCCCGACGTGATTTCTCTTAATTATATACATTTTATTGGCTATTATTTATTAATTACGTTAATAAATAAACATTGAATTTTGTGATTAAAACATTTAATAAAAATAAAAATAAAAAAAACAGTTGTAAATCAAACAGTTCTTGTGTTTGCTGTAATTTACATACCGCAAACAAACAAGCCAACAACTGCACTTGCTATTGCAGTAATCGCCGCTTACGTTTTCCGCTTTCGTTCTCGCTCGCTGGCTAGCGCGCCGCTAGCCAAAGTCTGTTGACCCTAATTTTCGGTTCCCTTTGCTCGATTTCGTGTGCACAGTTCCAAAAGTCTGCAAGTGCATTAAGTTCGCAGCATGTTGAGCAAATGACAGCTGAACAGCTCGAAGTGCGTTTAGAGCTATTTGAGAAGGCCGAAGAGTCTTTTATTCTAGTGCATGACAGTCTAGAAGAATCTGACTTTCACGAAATCGGTAGTCAGCTGCGCGATAACTTTGAAGAGCTGATTATTGAAGTTAAATCAAAACTACGGCGCGAAATGAACAAACAAAAATTAGGAGTGCAAGCGTGTTCTACAGTGCGAGGTGATATATCGATGCAGCAGGAGGCTGCTACTATATCATACCCAAGGAGAAACTGTTTGCCTGAGCTGAAGCTGCCTGAGTTCAGTGGCGGCTATACGGAATATTCTGACTTTATGTCAATGTTCACCACCGTCATTGATCAGGACCAGGGACTCTCGGATATCGAAAAGCTTCAGCATCTAAGGACCTGTTTAAAGGGAACAGCCTTGGAGACCATAAGATCATTGGAGATCAGTAGCACCAACTACGTAGTGGCAAAAGACTTGTTGCAGAAACGCTTTAACAATAAACGTTTAATCTTTCAGGCACACATAGTGAACATTCTTGGCATTCGGAGAGTAGAGTCGGCGTCAGCCGTGAAGCTGCGTGGGATTTCTGACATAGTCAAGGCAAATCTGCGTGCATTGAAATCGATGGGCAATGTGGAGCAAATCGCCAACAGCATCATCATACACTCATTGATGCAGAAGTTGGAAAGTATCACCCAGGCCAAATGGGAAGAAGCAGCCTCAACAGACGAGATTCCAACGTGTGAGCAGTTCACCACGTTTCTAGAGAAGCGCTGTCTGAAGTTGGAAAATGTGGAACATGCAACTGCAGCATACACAGTTAACTCTCAGGTGGGAAAGAATAGAAACACTAACCACAGTAGAAACTCTTTGATTGCCACTAACAATATTTCCACAAATGGTTGCGTTTTTTGCAATAACTCAGGGCATTCGATATATTTGTGTCCACAATTCGCAAATATAACGCCCCAGATTCGCCTCAAAGAAGCCAAACGGTTATCGCTCTGCCTGAATTGTCTAAAAAAGGGACATCAGGTACAAAACTGTAGCTCTACTGCCTGCCGCATATGTGGCCGCAAACATCATACCTTGCTGCATCTTAACTCGCAACCCACGGTGACTCAAGCGCAAGGCACTATGACTGTCTCTTAGCAAACAGGATCTTCGTCAAATCCTTCACTTTCTTCGCACTCTACTTCTCTGTTAGCACAACATCTGAATCCAGATTTTGTGCTTCTTACCACTGCTGTTGTTAGCATAAAGAATCGTTCTGGTCAATGGGTACCGTGCCGTGCATTGCTCGAGTCTGGTTCGCAATTGCACATAATCACTTCATTTTTGGCTCATCAATTGCAACTTCGTCGAACTAAATCGTCTGCTCATGTTTCTGGACTAGGCCATGCTCACTTTTGCTCAGAAGGATTTTCAGTTGATGTGCAGTTGAAATCGCAAACTTCCGAGTACGCGGCAAATATCACTGCCTTAGTTGCTCCTGTGATAACTGACAATCAACCAAGCATGACAGTAAGCCCAGATACTTGGAACATTCCGGAAAATATTCGCCTAGCAGATCCAGACTCGTGGCGACTCCTACCAGCAAGCATATCGTCGTTTTCTAAATCTAGAGAGAAAACTCGAGCGTTTTCCTGAGCGCAAGGCTCAATACTCTGTATTTATTGCTGAGTACCTAGCACTGAATCACATGTCGCCTGTAGCAGAGTCCTCGCTAAACCACTGCAAATACTTTCTACCTCACCATTGCGTCATTAAAGAAGAAAGTACTTCAGCTAAACTTCGTGTCGTCTTCGACGGGTCTGCCAGCACATCGTCAGGATTCTCCTTGAACGAGCTACTCATGGCAGGTCCTACTATACAGCCGAAACTCTTCAGTACTTTGCTTCAATTTCGCACATTTCCCGTAGCGTTAACTGGAGACATCTGCAAAATGTATCGATGCGTCAGAATGGCAGATTCTGACAGCTACTTGCAATGCATTTTGTGGCGTGATGCACCTCAGCAAAGGATACAGGCGTACAAGCTGGATACAGTGACATACGGCACAAAGTCCGCATCATTTTTGTCAGTTCGTGCCATGCAACAACTTGCATCTGACGAGCAAGAATCCTTCCCCATTGGTGCGAAAATCGTTAAAAGGGATTTTTACGTGGATGACTTGATCACTGGTGGCCAATCCGTAGCTGAAGCTCTGGATATACAGAGTCAGGTTACGGGTCTATTAGATCGTGGCAACTTTAAAATTCGAAAATGGTGCTCAAACAACTCATCTGTACTGCAAGAAATACCTGACTCGGATAAAGACACATTCTTAAAGTTTGATGATGGTAGCGACATTACCAAAACGCTCGGCCTAGCATGGGATCCTGTTTCTGATAAACTGCTATTCTTGTTTTCGCCCATTCAGTCCCTTTGAAACCAACGAAACGATCTGTTCTGTCCGCCATAGCTCGATTCTACGATCCTCTTGGACTAAATTGCCCCACTCTCACAAAGTCCAAAATCTTCTTGCAACAGCTTTGGAGGGAGAAGGTGGAGTGGGACGAGAGCCTGCCTGCAGCACTTAACTCATCGTGGCTGAATCTGTCAGCTGATATCAGCAGCACTCAGCATCTGAATTTTCCACGTTTGGCTCATCTGCCTCAGAGCGTTGTGGGAGTACATGGATTCTGTGACGCGTCCATAAATGCATATGGTGGATGCATCTACGTGGTATCTATGGCTCATGGAAAGTGAGAAGTGCATCTCCTTTGTGCAAAATCTCGTGTGGCTCCATTGAAGACGCTAACGGTGCCTAATCTGGAACTCTGTGGAGCAGTTTTGCTGGCACGCCTCATGCAAGAGCTGCAGCAAATGAATTTGTTCCCTTGTCCCTTCTATTGTTGGTCTGACTCTGCAGTAGTTTTATCCTGGATACGAGATGAACCCTCAAGATTTCAAATTTTCGCCTCTAATCGAATCTCTTTCATTCAAGATGCAACTGCTGGCATGGAATGGCACTACGTACCTACTAAGGTCAACCCTTCTGACATCTTGTCAAGAGGAGCGCTTCCCAGCGAATTAGTGGACTCCACACTTTGGATCTATGGACAAGATTTCCTTGGCAAAGATAAGTGTGAATGACCTGAATCATGTCTTGCCATAAAGTCGCTGCCTGAAGTGAGAAAAAGGGTTCTCATTGCAACCATTGGCATTGAGGATATGGCTGCAAACTGCAAATTTGTCAACACATGGCAAAAACTGCAGCATGTCTTTGCCTATGTTCACAAGTTTTGTCGACGAATCAGACACCCTGGACTCACTATAGAGGATGTGCAGCACGGCACGCGGATTATTATCCGGTGTATTCGAGAGGCTCATCTATCTGAGGACTACAAACGGCTTAAGAGTGAGCAACAAGTTCTATCATCCAGCTCATTGGCCTCTTTAGCACCCTTTACACACACAAGGGTCTGCTGCGCGTAGGCGGTCGTTTGAAGAAGTCCATATTAAACTTTGAGGCGCAGCATCCTGCAATTTTGCCAAAGCAGCATCCAGCAACTCGAGCAATAATGGACTACCATCGCAAAACCTTGCACGCTGGACCATGTTCGCTACTTGCGCAAATTCGCATGCAGTACTGGCCCATTGGAGGGCGCAAAACTGTTACCAGCGCTGTTGCAAAGTGCATAATTTGCTTTCGGGCAAAACCACGCTTGGCTGAACACATAATGACTGATCTGCCGAAGGATCGAGTGACTGGATCGCATGCGTTCATGGTGACTGGCATTGATTTCTGTGGCCCATTATATTACAAGAGCGAAGTTCGGAATCGTGCACCAGTAAAATGCTACGTTTGTATTTTCATATGCTTCGCAACGAAGGCTGTGCATCTTGAGCTTGTTAACGATTTGTCTACTGGAGCATTCCTCCGCGCACTTAGACGGTTCATCTTAGCTCGTGGCAAACCAGCTCGCATATGGTCGGATAACGCCACTAACTTCGTCGGCGCCAAGAACGAGTTGGCAGAATTGCGGCAGCTGCTCCTCAGCAGCAAACATCAACAGGCCATTGACGAATTCTGTTTATTGGACAACATTGAATGGTGTTTCATCCCACCACGCTCACCCCACTTTGGCGGGCTTTGGGAGGCAGCAGTGATGACGGCAAAGCACCACTTCTACAGAGCTGTTGGCCCTTCCACGCTACCTCAAGACGACTTGCGCACTCTTTTGTGCCACATCGCTGCAGTAATTAATTCAATTTCAGAAAACCCTGACGATTTAGATGTCCTCACACCGGCTCATTTCTTGGGCACAGCCCCGCTAGCCATGTTCCCCGAGCCGGACCTCACTGGGCTAAATCTCAACCATTTGGATCGATGGCAGCGGATTACATACTATCAGCAGATTTTCTGGGGCCGTTGGCGAGAGGAGTATCTTACGCTCCTAAATCAGCGGTCAAAATGGTGCGCACCGCAGACTAACCTGAGCGTCAACGATGTCGTTTTGGTGAAGGATGGCAAGGATCACAGAGCTGATCACTGGAGCTGATGGCGTTGCACGGGTGGCAATTCTGAAGACGGCCACTGGAACCACTAAAAGAGCTGTTCGCAAGCTGTGCGTCCTACCCAAGCAGGATGTTGTTGAAAAACCTGGTCTTTCAACGGGGGGAGGATGTTTGGTCATGCAGCCAAACAGCACCACCACAGCAGCATAAACAACAACAACTACTTTGTCTTTAAATTGTAAGCTGCTCTGCGTAGCAGCAATCTCTTTTCATATTCTTGCCTATGTTAATTGCTATGTTTCTCCTTGCGCTCTCATTTGTATATCAATCTCTTGTCGTAAATTCTCGCTCTTATACTTACATTGTAATGCACACATCTACATTGTAATGACCCCGACGTGATTTCTCTTAATTATATACATTTTATTGGCTATTATTTATTAATTACGTTAATAAATAAACATTGAATTTTGTGATTAAAACATTTAATAAAAATAAAAAAAAAAACAATTGTAAATCAAACAGTTCTTGTGTTTGCTGTAATTTACATACCGCAAACAAACAAGCCAACAACTGCACTTGCTATTGCAGTAATCGCCGCTTACGTTTTCCGCTTTCGTTCTCGCTCGCTGGCTAGCGCGCCGCTAGCCAAAGTCTGTTGACCCTAATTTTCGGTTCCCTTTGCTCGATTTCGTGTGCACAGTTCCAAAAGTCTGCAAGTGCATTAAGTTCGCAGCATGTTGAGCAAATGACAGCTGAACAGCTCGAAGTGCGTTTAGAGCTATTTGAGAAGGCCGAAGAGTCTTTTATTCTAGTGCATGACAGTCTAGAAGAATCTGACTTTAACGAAATCGGTAGTCAGCTGCGCGATAACTTTGAAGAGCTGATTATTGAAGTTAAATCAAAACTACGGCGCGAAATGAACAAACGAAAATTAGGAGTGCAAGCGTGTTCTACAGTGCGAGGTGATATATCGATGCAGCAGGAGGCTGCTACTATATCATACCCAAGGAGAAACTGTTTGCCTGAGCTGAAGCTGCCTGAGTTCAGTGGCGGCTATACGGAATATTCTGACTTTATGTCAATGTTCACCACCGTCATTGATCAGGACCAGGGACTCTCGGATATCGAAAAGCTTCAGCATCTAAGGACCTGTTTAAAGGGAACAGCCTTGGAGACCATAAGATCATTGGAGATCAGTAGCACCAACTACGTAGTGGCAAAAGACTTGTTGCAGAAACGCTTTAACAATAAACGTTTAATCTTTCAGGCACACATAGTGAACATTCTTGGCATTCGGAGAGTAGAGTCGGCGTCAACCGTGAAGCTGCGTGGGATTTCTGACATAGTCAATGCAAATCTGCGTGCATTGAAATCGATGGGCAATGTGGAGCAAATCGCCAACAGCATCATCATACACTCATTGATGCAGAAGTTGGAAAGTATCACCCAGGCCAAATGGGAAGAAGCAGCCTCAACAGACGAGATTCCAACGTGTGAGCAGTTCACCACGTTTCTAGAGAAGCGCTGTCTGAAGTTGGAAAATGTGGAACATGCAACTGCAGCATACACAGTTAACTCTCAGGTGGGAAAGAATAGAAACACTAACCACAGTAGAAACTCTTTGATTGCCACTAACAATATTTCCACAAATGGTTGCGTTTTTTGCAATAACTCAGGGCATTCGATATATTTGTGTCCACAATTCGCAAATATAACGCCCCAGATTCGCCTCAAAGAAGCCAAACGGTTATCGCTCTGCCTGAATTGTCTAAAAAAGGGACATCAGGTACAAAACTGTAGCTCTACTGCCTGCCGCATATGTGGCCGCAAACATCATACCTTGCTGCATCTTAACTCGCAACCCACGGTGACTCAAGCGCAAGGCACTATGACTGTCTCTTAGCAAACAGGATCTTCGTCAAATCCTTCACTTTCTTCGCACTCTACTTCTCTGTTAGCACAACATCTGAATCCAGATTTTGTGCTTCTTACCACTGCTGTTGTTAGCATAAAGAATCGTTCTGGTCAATGGGTACCGTGCCGTGCATTGCTCGAGTCTGGTTCGCAATTGCACATAATCACTTCATTTTTGGCTCATCAATTGCAACTTCGTCGAACTAAATCGTCTGCTCATGTTTCTGGACTAGGCCATGCTCACTTTTGCTCAGAAGGATTTTCAGTTGATGTGCAGTTGAAATCGCAAACTTCCGAGTACGCGGCAAATATCACTGCCTTAGTTGCTCCTGCGATAACTGACAATCAACCAAGCATGACAGTAAGCCCAGATACTTGGAACATTCCGGAAAATATTCGCCTAGCAGATCCAGACTCGTGGCGACTCCTACCAGCAAGCATATCGTCGTTTTCTAAATCTAGAGAGAAAACTCGAGCGTTTTCCTGAGCGCAAGGCTCAATACTCTGCATTTATTGCTGAGTACCTAGCACTGAATCACATGTCGCCTGTAGCAGAGTCCCCGCTAAACCACTGCAAATACTTTCTACCTCACCATTGAGTCATTAAAGAAGAAAGTACTTCAACTAAACTCCGTGTCGTCTTCGACGGGTCTGCCAGCACATCGTCAGGATTCTCCTTGAACGAGCTACTCATGGCAGGTCCTACTATACAGCCGAAACTCTTCAGTACTTTGCTTCAATTTCGCACATTTCCCGTAGCGTTAACTGGAGACATCTGCAAAATGTATCGATGCGTCAGAATGGCAGATTCTGACAGCTACTTGCAATGCATTTTGTGGCGTGATGCACCTCAGCAAAGGATACAGGCGTACAAGCTGGATACAGTGACATACGGCACAAAGTCCGCATCATTTTTGTCAGTTCGTGCCATGCAACAGCTTGCATCTGACGAGCAAGAATCCTTCCCCATTGGTGCGAAAATCGTTAAAAGGGATTTTTACGTGGATGACTTGATCACTGGTGGCCAATCCGTAGCTGAAGCTCTGGATATACAGAGTCAGGTTACGGGTCTATTAGATCGTGGAAACTTTAAAATTCGAAAATGGTGCTCAAACAACTCATCTGTACTGCAAGAAATACCTGACTCGGATAAAGACACATTCTTAAAGTTTGATGATGGTAGCGACATTACCAAAACGCTCGGCCTAGCATGGGATCCTGTTTCTGATAAACTGCTATTCTCGTTTTCGCCCATTCAGTCCCTTTGAAACCAACGAAACGATCTGTTCTGTCCGCCATAGCTCGATTCTACGATCCTCTTGGACTAAATTGCCCCACTCTCACAAAGTCCAAAATCTTCTTGCAACAGCTTTGGAGGGAGAAGGTGGAGTGGGACGAGAGCCTGCCTGCAGCACTTAACTCATCGTGGCTGAATCTGTCAGCTGATATCAGCAGCACTCAGCATCTGAATTTTCCACGTTTGGCTCATCTGCCTCAGAGCGTTGTGGGAGTACATGGATTCTGTGACGCGTCCATAAATGCATATGGTGGATGCATCTACGTGGTATCTATGGCTCATGGAAAGTGAGAAGTGCATCTCCTTTGTGCAAAATCTCGTGTGGCTCCATTGAAGACGCTAACGGTGCCTAATCTGGAACTCTGTGGAGCAGTTTTGCTGGCACGCCTCATGCAAGAGCTGCAGCAAATGAATTTGTTCCCTTGTCCCTTCTATTGTTGGTCTGACTCTGCAGTAGTTTTATCCTGGATACGAGATGAACCCTCAAGATTTCAAATTTTCGCCTCTAATCGAATCTCTTTCATTCAAGATGCAACTGCTGGCATGGAATGGCACTACGTACCTACTAAGGTCAACCCTGCTGACATCTTGTCAAGAGGAGCGCTTCCCAGCGAATTAGTGGACTCCACACTTTGGATCTATGGATTTCCTTGACAAAGATAAGTGTGAATGGCCTGAATCATGTCTTGCCATAAAGTCGCAAACTGCAAATTTGTCAACACATGGCAAAAACTGCAGCATGTCTTTGCCTATGTTCACAAGTTTTGTCGACGAATCAGACACCCTGGACTCACTATAGAGGATGTGCAGCACGGCACGCGGATTATTATCCGGTGTATTCGAGCAGCTCATCTATCTGAGGACTACAAACGGCTTAAGAGTGGGCAACAAGTGCTATCATTCAGCTCATTGGCCTCTTTAGCACCCTTTACACACACAAGGGTCTGCTGCGCGTAGGCGGTCGTTTGAAGAAGTCCATATTAAACTTTGAGGCGCAGCATCCTGCAATTTTGCCAAGGCAGCATCCAGCAACTCGAGCGATCATAATGGACTACCATCGCAAAACCTTGAACGCTGGACCACGTTCGCTACTTGCGCAAATTCGCATGCAGTACTGGCCCATTGGAGGGCGCAAAACTGCTACCACCGCAAAGTGCATAATTTGCTTTCGGGCAAAACCACGCTTGGCTGAACACATAGTGACTGATCTGCCGAAGGATCGAGTGACTGGATCGCATGCGTTCATGGTGACTGGCATTGATTTCTGTGGCCCATTATATTACAAGAGCGAAGTTCGGAATCGTGCACCAGTAAAATGCTACGTTTGTATTTTCATATGCTTCGCAACGAAGGCTGTGCATCTTGAGCTTGTTAACGATTTGTCTACTGGAGCATTCCTCCGCGCACTTAGACGGTTCATCTTAACTCGTGGCAAACCAGCTCGCATATGGTCGGATAACGCCACTAACTTCGTCGGCGCCAAGAACGAGTTGGCAGAATTGGTGCAGCTGCTCCTCAGCAGCAAACATCAACAGGCCATTGACGAATTCTGTTTATTGGACAGCATTGAATGGTGTTTCATCCCACCACGCTCACCCCACTTTGGCGGGCTTTGGGAGGCAGCAGTGAAGACGGCAAAGCACCACTTCTACAGAGCTGTTGGCCCTTCCACGCTACCTCAAGACGACTTGCGCACTCTTTTGTGCCACATCGCTGCAGTAATTAATTCTCGCCCTTTAGTTCCAATTTCAGAAAACCCTGACGATTTAGATGTCCTCACTCCGGCTCATTTCTTGGGCACAGCCCCGCTAGCCATGTTCCCCGAGCCGGACCTCACTGGGCTAAATCTCAACCATTTGGATCGATGGCAGCGGATTACATACTATCAGATGATTTTCTGGGGCCGTTGGCGAGAGGAGTATCTTACGCTCCTAAATCAGCGGTCAAAATGGTGCGCACCGCAGACTAACCTGAGCGTCAACGATGTCGTTTTGGTGAAGGATGACCATCGGCAAGGATCACAGAGCTGATCACTGGAGCTGATGGCGTTGCACGGGTGGCAATTCTGAAGACGGCCACGGGAACCACTAAAAGAGCTGTTCGCAAGCTGTGCGTCCTACCCAAGCAGGATGTTGTTGAAAAACCTGGTCTTTCAACGGGGGGAGGATGTTTGGTCATGCAGCCAAACAGCACCACCACAGCAGCATAAACAACAACAATTACTTTGTCTTTAAATTGTAAGCTGCTCTGCGTAGCAGCAATCTCTTTTCATATTCTTGCCTATGTTAATTGCTATGTTTCTCCTTGCGCTCTCATTTGTATATCAATCTCTTATCGTAAATTCTCGCTCTTATACTTACATTGTAATGCACACATCTACATTGTAATGACCCCGACGTGATTTCTCTTAATTATATACATTTTATTGGCTATTATTTATTAATTACGTTAATAAATAAACATTGAATTTTGTGATTAAAACATTTAATAAAAATAAAATAAAAAAAAACAGTTGTAAATCAAACAGTTCTTGTGTTTGCTGTAATGTACATACCGCAAACAAACAAGCCAACAACTGCACTTGCTATTGCAGTAATCGCCGCTTACGTTTTCCATTTTCGCTCTCGCTCGCTGGCTAGCGCGCCGCTAGCCAAAGTTTGTTGACCCTATTAGTCTATTAGATCGTGGCAACTTTAAAATTCGAAAATGGTGCTCAAACAACTCATCTGTACTGCAAGAAATACCTGACTCGGATAAAGACACATTCTTAAAGTTTGATGATGGTAGCGACATTACCAAAACGCTCGGCCTAGCATGGGATCCTGTTTCTGATAAACTGCTATTCTCGTTTTCGCCCATTCAGTCCCTTTGAAACCAACGAAACGATCTGTTCTGTCCGCCATATCTCGATTCTACGATCCTCTTGGACTAAATTGCCCCACTCTCACAAAGTCCAAAATCTTCTTGCAACAGCTTTGGAGGGAGAAGGTGGAGTGGGACGAGAGCCTGCCTGCAGCACTTAACTCACCGTGGCTGAATCTGTCAGCTGATATCAGCAGCACTCAGCATCTGAATTTTCCACGTTTGGCTCATCTGCCTCAGAGCGTTGTGGGAGTACATGGATTCTGTGACGCGTCCATAAATGCATATGGTGGATGCATCTACGTGGTATCTATGGCTCATGGAAAGTGAGAAGTGCATCTCCTTTGTGCAAAATCTCGTGTGGCTCCATTGAAGACGCTAACGGTGCCTAATCTGGAACTCTGTGGAGCAGTTTTGCTGGCACGCCTCATGCAAGAGCTGCAGCAAATGAATTTGTTCCCTTGTCCCTTCTATTGTTGGTCTGACTCTGCAGTAGTTTTATCCTGGATACGAGATGAACCCTCAAGATTTCAAATTTTCGCCTCTAATCGAATCTCTTTCATTCAAGATGCAACTGCTGGCATGGAATGGCACTACGTACCTACTAAGGTCAACCCTGCTGACATCTTGTCAAGAGGAGCGCTTCCCAGCGAATTAGTGGACTCCACACTTTGGATCTATGGATTTCCTTGGCAAAGATAAGTGTGAATGGCCTGAATCATGTCTTGCCATAAAGTCGCAAACTGCAAATTTGTCAACACATGGCAAAAACTGCAGCATGTCTTTGCCTATGTTCACAAGTTTTGTCGACGAATCAGACACCCTGGACTCACTATAGAGGATGTGCAGCACGGCACGCGGATTATTATCCGGTGTATTCGAGCAGCTCATCTATCTGAGGACTACAAACGGCTTAAGAGTGGGCAACAAGTGCTATCATCCAGCTCATTGGCCTCTTTAGCACCCTTTACACACACAAGGGTCTGCTGCGCGTAGGCGGTCGTTTGAAGAAGTCCATATTAAACTTTGAGGCGCAGCATCCTGCAATTTTGCCAAGGCAGCATCCAGCAACTCGAGCGATCATAATGGACTACCATCGCAAAACCTTGAACGCTGGACCACGTTCGCTACTTGCGCAAATTCGCATGCAGTACTGGCCCATTGGAGGGCGCAAAACTGCTACCAGCGCAAAGTGCATAATTTGCTTTCGGGCAAAACCACGCTTGGCTGAACACATAGTGACTGATCTGCCGAAGGATCGAGTGACTGGATCGCATGCGTTCATGGTGACTGGCATTGATTTCTGTGGCCCATTATATTACAAGAGCGAAGTTCGGAATCGTGCACCAGTAAAATGCTACGTTTGTATTTTCATATGCTTCGCAACGAAGGCTGTGCATCTTGAGCTTGTTAACGATTTGTCTACTGGAGCATTCCTCCGCGCACTTAGACGGTTCATCTTAACTCGTGGCAAACCAGCTCGCATATGGTCGGATAACGCCACTAACTTCGTCGGCGCCAAGAACGAGTTGGCAGAATTGGTGCAGCTGCTCCTCAGCAGCAAACATCAACAGGCCATTGACGAATTCTGTTTATTGGACAGCATTGAATGGTGTTTCATCCCACCACGCTCACCCCACTTTGGCGGGCTTTGGGAGGCAGCAGTGAAGACGGCAAAGCACCACTTCTACAGAGCTGTTGGCCCTTCCACGCTACCTCAAGACGACTTGCGCACTCTTTTGTGCCACATCGCTGCAGTAATTAATTCTCGCCCTTTAGTTCCAATTTCAGAAAACCCTGACGATTTAGATGTCCTCACTCCGGCTCATTTCTTGGGCACAGCCCCGCTAGCCATGTTCCCCGAGCCGGACCTCACTGGGCTAAATCTCAACCATTTGGATCGATGGCAGCGGATTACATACTATCAGATGATTTTCTGGGGCCGTTGGCGAGAGGAGTATCTTACGCTCCTAAATCAGCGGTCAAAATGGTGCGCACCGCAGACTAACCTGAGCGTCAACGATGTCGTTTTGGTGAAGGATGACCATCGGCAAGGATCACAGAGCTGATCACTGGAGCTGATGGCGTTGCACGGGTGGCAATTCTGAAGACGGCCACGGGAACCACTAAAAGAGCTGTTCGCAAGCTGTGCGTCCTACCCAAGCAGGATGTTGTTGAAAAACCTGGTCTTTCAACGGGGGGAGGATGTTTGGTCATGCAGCCAAACAGCACCACCACAGCAGCATAAACAACAACAATTACTTTGTCTTTAAATTGTAAGCTGCTCTGCGTAGCAGCAATCTCTTTTCATATTCTTGCCTATGTTAATTGCTATGTTTCTCCTTGCGCTCTCATTTGTATATCAATCTCTTATCGTAAATTCTCGCTCTTATACTTACATTGTAATGCACACATCTACATTGTAATGACCCCGACGTGATTTCTCTTAATTATATACATTTAATTGGCTATTATTTATTAATTACGTTAATAAATAAACATTGAATTTTGTGATTAAAACATTTAATAAAAATAAAATAAAAAAAAACAGTTGTAAATCAAACAGTTCTTGTGTTTGCTGTAATGTACATACCGCAAACAAACAAGCCAACAACTGCACTTGCTATTGCAGTAATCGCCGCTTACGTTTTCCATTTTCGCTCTCGCTCGCTGGCTAGCGCGCCGCTAGCCAAAGTTTGTTGACCCTAATTTTCGGTTCCCTTTGCTCGATTTCGTGTGCACAGTTCCAAAAGTCTGCAAGTGCATTAAGTTCGCAGCATGTTGAGCAAATGACAGCTGAACAGCTCGAAGTGCGTTTAGAGCTATTTGAGAAGGCCGAAGAGTCTTTTATTCTAGTGCATGACAGTCTAGAAGAATCTGACTTTAACGAAATCGGTAGTCAGCTGCGCGATAACTTTGAAGAGCTGATTATTGAAGTTAAATCAAAACTACGGCGCGAAATGAACAAACGAAAATTAGGAGTGCAAGCGTGTTCTACAGTGCGAGGTGATATATCGATGCAGCAGGAGGCTGCTACTATATCATACCCAAGGAGAAACTGTTTGCCTGAGCTGAAGCTGCCTGAGTTCAGTGGCGGCTATACGGAATATTCTGACTTTATGTCAATGTTCACCACCGTCATTGATCAGGACCAGGGACTCTCGGATATCGAAAAGCTTCAGCATCTAAGGACCTGTTTAAAGGGAACAGCCTTGGAGACCATAAGATCATTGGAGATCAGTAGCACCAACTACGTAGTGGCAAAAGACTTGTTGCAGAAACGCTTTAACAATAAACGTTTAATCTTTCAGGCACACATAGTGAACATTCTTGGCATTCGGAGAGTAGAGTCGGCGTCAGCCGTGAAGCTGCGTGGGATTTCTGACATAGTCAATGCAAATCTGCGTGCATTGAAATCGATGGGCAATGTGGAGCAAATCGCCAACAGCATCATCATACACTCATTGATGCAGAAGTTGGACAGTATCACCCAGGCCAAATGGGAAGAAGCAGCCTCAACAGACGAGATTCCAACGTGTGAGCAGTTCACCACGTTTCTAGAGAAGCGCTGTCTGAAGTTGGAAAATGTGGAACATGCAACTGCAGCATACACAGTTAACTCTCAGGTGGGAAAGAATAGAAACACTAACCACAGTAGAAACTCTTTGATTGCCACTAACAATATTTCCACAAATGGTTGCGTTTTTTGCAATAACTCAGGGCATTCGATATATTTGTGTCCACAATTCGCAAATATAACGCCCCAGATTCGCCTCAAAGAAGCCAAACGGTTATCGCTCTGCCTGAATTGTCTAAAAAAGGGACATCAGGTACAAAACTGTAGCTCTACTGCCTGCCGCATATGTGGTCGCAAACATCATACCTTGCTGCATCTTAACTCGCAACCCACGGTGACTCAAGCGCAAGGCACTATGACTGTCTCTTAGCAAACAGGATCTTCGTCAAATCCTTCACTTTCTTCGCACTCTACTTCTCTGTTAGCACAACATCTGAATCCAGATTTTGTGCTTCTTACCACTGCTGTTGTTAGCATAAAAATCGTTCTGGTCAATGGGTACCGTGCCGTGCATTGCTCGAGTCTGGTTCGCAATTGCACATAATCACTTCATTTTTGGCTCATCAATTGCAACTTCGTCGAACTAAATCGTCTGCTCATGTTTCTGGACTAGGCCATGCTCACTTTTGCTCAGAAGGATTTTCAGTTGATGTGCAGTTGAAATCGCAAACTTCCGAGTACGCGGCAAATATCACTGCCTTAGTTGCTCCTGCGATAACTGACAATCAACCAAGCATGACAGTAAGCCCAGATACTTGGAACATTCCGGAAAATATTCGCCCAGCAGATCCAGATTTCTTTAGATCTCGTAAGATAGATTTGCTCATTGGAGCGGGCTTATTCTTTGATCTCCTTTGTGTCGGCCAAATCAAGCTTTCTTCTGGTCTTCCACTTCTACAAAAAACTCGGCTTGGATGGATAGTTACTGGAGGAACCAACACACGCTCGAAAAAATCCGCTCTATTAGCAACACAATCTGCTGATAGCGATAGGTTGCAAGCTGAGATTAGGGTGGATGACATTGTGCGCCGTTTTTGGGAGATTAAGAAGGCTGATGAAGCTGTATCGAAGTACACCAAAGAAGAACAAGACTGTGAAGATCATTTTGTTGCCAATTTCTCGCGCTTGGCCACAGGCGAATACTCAGTTCGTTTGCCCTTTAAATCTAGTTTGGATATGCTTGGCGACTCCTACCAGCAAGCATATCGTCGTTTTCTCAATCTAGAGAGAAAACTCGAGCGTTTTCCTGAGCGCAAGGCTCAATACTCTGCATTTATTGCTGAGTACCTAGCACTGAATCACATGTCGCCTGTAGCAGAGTCCCCGCTAAACCACTGCAAATACTTTCTACCTCACCATTGAGTCATTAAAGAAGAAAGTACTTCAACTAAACTCCGTGTCGTCTTCGACGGGTCTGCCAGCACATCGTCAGGATTCTCCTTGAACGAGCTACTCATGGCAGGTCCTACTATACAGCCGAAACTCTTCAGTACTTTGCTTCAATTTCGCACATTTCCCGTAGCGTTAACTGGAGACATCTGCAAAATGTATCGATGCGTCAGAATGGCAGATTCTGACAGCTACTTGCAATGCATTTTGTGGCGTGATGCACCTCAGCAAAGGATACAGGCGTACAAGCTGGATACAGTGACATACGGCACAAAGTCCGCATCATTTTTGTCAGTTCGTGCCATGCAACAGCTTGCATCTGACGAGCAAGAATCCTTCCCCATTGGTGCGAAAATCGTTAAAAGGGATTTTTACGTGGATGACTTGATCACTGGTGGCCAATCCGTAGCTGAAGCTCTGGATATACAGAGTCAGGTTACGGGTCTATTAGATCGTGGCAACTTTAAAATTCGAAAATGGTGCTCAAACAACTCATCTGTACTGCAAGAAATACCTGACTCGGATAAAGACACATTCTTAAAGTTTGATGATGGTAGCGACATTACCAAAACGCTCGGCCTTGCATGGGATCCTGTTTCTGATAAACTGCTATTCTCGTTTTCGCCCATTCAGTCCCTTTGAAACCAACGAAACGATCTGTTCTGTCCGCCATAGCTCGATTCTACGATCCTCTTGGACTAAATTGCCCCACTCTCACAAAGTCCAAAATCTTCTTGCAACAGCTTTGGAGGGAGAAGGTGGAGTGGGACGAGAGCCTGCCTGCAGCACTTAACTCATCGTGGCTGAATCTGTCAGCTGATATCAGCAGCACTCAGCATCTGAATTTTCCACGTTTGGCTCATCTGCCTCAGAGCGTTGTGGGAGTACATGGATTCTGTGACGCGTCCATAAATGCATATGGTGGATGCATCTACGTGGTATCTATGGCTCATGGAAAGTGAGAAGTGCATCTCCTTTGTGCAAAATCTCGCGTGGCTCCATTGAAGACGCTAACGGTGCCTAATCTGGAACTCTGTGGAGCAGTTTTGCTGGCACGCCTCATGCAAGAGCTGCAGCAAATGAATTTGTTCCCTTGTCCCTTCTATTGTTGGTCTGACTCTGCAGTAGTTTTATCCTGGATACGAGATGAACCCTCAAGATTTCAAATTTTCGCCTCTAATCGAATCTCTTTCATTCAAGATGCAACTGCTGGCATGGAATGACACTACGTACCTACTAAGGTCAACCCTGCTGACATCTTGTCAAGAGGAGCGCTTCCCAGCGAATTAGTGGACTCCACACTTTGGATCTATGGATTTCCTTGGCAAAGATAAGTGTGAATGGCCTGAATCATGTCTTGCCATAAAGTCGCAAGCTGCAAATTTGTCAACACATGGCAAAAACTGCAGCATGTCTTTGCCTATGTTCACAAGTTTTGTCGACGAATCAGACACCCTGGACTCACTATAGAGGATGTGCAGCACGGCACGCGGATTATTATCCGGTGTATTCGAGCAGCTCATCTATCTGAGGACTACAAACGGCTTAAGAGTGGGCAACAAGTGCTATCATCCAGCTCATTGGCCTCTTTAGCACCCTTTACACACACAAGGGTCTGCTGCGCGTAGGCGGTCGTTTGAAGAAGTCCATATTAAACTTTGAGGCGCAGCATCCTGCAATTTTGCCAAGGCAGCATCCAGCAACTCGAGCGATCATAATGGACTACCATCGCAAAACCTTGAACGCTGGACCACGTTCGCTACTTGCGCAAATTCGCATGCAGTACTGGCCCATTGGAGGGCGCAAAACTGCTACCAGCGCAAAGTGCATAATTTGCTTTCGGGCAAAACCACGCTTGGCTGAACACATAATGACTGATCTGCCGAAGGATCGAGTGACTGGATCGCATGCGTTCATGGTGACTGGCATTGATTTCTGTGGCCCATTATATTACAAGAGCGAAGTTCGGAATCGTGCACCAGTAAAATGCTACGTTTGTATTTTCATATGCTTCGCAACGAAGGCTGTGCATCTTGAGCTTGTTAACGATTTGTCTACTGGAGCATTCCTACGCGCACTTAGACGGTTCATCTTAACTCGTGGCAAACCAGCTCGCATATGGTCGGATAACGCCACTAACTTCGTCGGCGCCAAGAACGAGTTGGCAGAATTGGTGCAGCTGCTCCTCAGCAGCAAACATCAACAGGCCATTGACGAATTCTGTTTATTGGACAGCATTGAATGGTGTTTCATCCCACCACGCTCACCCCACTTTGGCGGGCTTTGGGAGGCAGCAGTGAAGACGGCAAAGCACCACTTCTACAGAGCTGTTGGCCCTTCCACGCTACCTCAAGACGACTTGCGCACTCTTTTGTGCCACATCGCTGCAGTAATTAATTCTCGCCCTTTAGTTCCAATTTCAGAAAACCCTGACGATTTAGATGTCGTCACTCCGGCTCATTTCTTGGGCACAGCCCCGCTAGCCATGTTCCCCGAGCCGGACCTCACTGGGCTAAATCTCAACCATTTGGATCGATGGCAGCGGATTACATACTATCAGATGATTTTCTGGGGCCGTTGGCGAGAGGAGTATCTTACGCTCCTAAATCAGCGGTCAAAATGGTGCGCACCGCAGACTAACCTGAGCGTCAACGATGTCGTTTTGGTGAAGGATGACCATCGGCAAGGATCACAGAGCTGATCACTGGAGCTGATGGCGTTGCACGGGTGGCAATTCTGAAGACGGCCACGGGAACCACTAAAAGAGCTGTTCGCAAGCTGTGCGTCCTACCCAAGCAGGATGTTGTTGAAAAACCTGGTCCTTAACGGGGGGAGGATGTTTGGTCATGCAGCCAAACAGCACCACCACAGCAGCATAAACAACAACAATTACTTTGTCTTTAAATTGTAAGCTGCTCTGCGTAGCAGCAATCTCTTTTCATATTCTTGCCTATGTTAATTGCTATGTTTCTCCTTGCGCTCTCATTTGTATATCAATCTCTTATCGTAAATTCTCGCTCTTATACTTACATTGTAATGCACACATCTACATTGTAATGACCCCGACGTGATTTCTCTTAATTATATACATTTTATTGGCTATTATTTATTAATTACGTTAATAAATAAACATTTAGGGTGTTCACTCGATTCTCGCATCGTAGCAGCTTTTCAAGCTTGCGACACCTAACGTGTGAACAACCTTTTATGTAGCAAGTGTGCGCAGTTAGATATTTAGGGTGTTCACTCGACTCTCGCAGCGTCGCAGGTAGCAGATGTGAAACTTGTCACAACAACAATTTGTACTGAACAATTTCATGCAGAGTGCGAGACCCCTGCCTATGTATACGAAAAGTGTTTCACATCTGTGCAAACTAGAGATGTGGAAAAGCACGATGAATGTCAATATACTCGATAGATGTTTAGTATTTTTTAGTATATTCGGTATATTTTAGTGCTAAATGTATGACAACTTTTTAATGGAGTTCTAAGTCAAAAAAAGTTTAATCCAGATAGCAACAATCGACTGGATATTGGTAGGGAGAATCTTAAGCTATGGCATCAAGAGATATTATTTTTGAAGGAAATAGAGAGAGCAGAGAGACTGTTGAAGAAAACAAGTTAAAAATGAGCAAGCTAATGCTGCATATGAATTTAAATACAAGCAACTGGAGCTCGAACAGAAGGAGCGAATATTAAACCATGAGCTTAGATTAAATATAAAAATTAATAATAATAAATTAAAATTTAAAATTAAGTTTTATTTAAACATAAACACTTTTTTCTTTTCCGACTACAAAAAGTCTACACCACTTCATAAATATATATCTCGACATCTTCTAAATGAATGTTGGGAAGAGTGCAACATACAAGTATCCAATTGCAAATTAATTAATTAGTACTTTCTTTAGGCTGCAAAACTTTCCGTTGAGAACCCTAACGCAGTTCTCTACTCTGACTCGATATTGGCTATGTCTTCTGTTGAATCGGAGCTGTACCATACTCCACGTTCATGATCCGGGTCCATGATCCGGGAGGTATTACTTACATTCTCTTAGATGGCATTTTCTTGAACTAAAATTGTGTTTATGTTTAAAAAGTAAATAAGCAGATTTTTTAAATGTCAAAGTAGCTCGAATATAAATATCTAACTGCGCACACTTGCTACATAAAAGGTTGTTCACACGTTAGGTGTCGCAAGCTTGAAAAGCTGCTACGATGCGAGAGTCGAGTGAACACCCTAATTTATATTCGAGCTACTGCTACTATATCATACCCAAGGAGAAACTGTTTGCCTGAGCTGAAGCTGCCTGAGTTCAGTGGCGGCTATACGGAATATTCTGACTTTATGTCAATGTTCACCACCGTCATTGATCAGGACCAGGGACTCTCGGATATCGAAAAGCTTCAGCATCTAAGGACCTGTTTAAAGGGAACAGCCTTGGAGACCATAAGATCATTGGAGATCAGTAGCACCAACTACGTAGTGGCAAAAGACTTGTTGCAGAAACGCTTTAACAATAAACGTTTAATCTTTCAGGCACACATAGTGAACATTCTTGGCATTCGGAGAGTAGAGTCGGCGTCAGCCGTGAAGCTGCGTGGGATTTCTGACATAGTCAATGCAAATCTGCGTGCATTGAAATCGATGGGCAATGTGGAGCAAATCGCCAACAGCATCATCATACACTCATTGATGCAGAAGTTGGACAGTATCACCCAGGCCAAATGGGAAGAAGCAGCCTCAACAGACGAGATTCCATCGTGTGAGCAGTTCACCACGTTTCTAGAGAAGCGCTGTCTGAAGTTGGAAAATGTGGAACATGCAACTGCAGCATACACAGTTAACTCTCAGGTGGGAAAGAATAGAAACACTAACCACAGTAGAAACTCTTTGATTGCCACTAACAATATTTCCACAAATGGTTGCGTTTTTTGCAATAACTCAGGGCATTCGATATATTTGTGTCCACAATTCGCAAATATAACGCCCCAGATTCGCCTCAAAGAAGCCAAACGGTTATCGCTCTGCCTGAATTGTCTAAAAAAGGGACATCAGGTACAAAACTGTAGCTCTACTGCCTGCCGCATATGTGGTCGCAAACATCATACCTTGCTGCATCTTAACTCGCAACCCACGGTGACTCAAGCGCAAGGCACTATGACTGTCTCTTAGCAAACAGGATCTTCGTCAAATCCTTCACTTTCTTCGCACGCTACTTCTCTGTTAGCACAACATCTGAATCCAGATTTTGTGCTTCTTACCACTGCTGTTGTTAGCATAAAAATCGTTCTGGTCAATGGATACCGTGCCGTGCATTGCTCGAGTCTGGTTCGCAATTGCACATAATCACTTCATTTTTGGCTCATCAATTGCAACTTCGTCGAACTAAATCGTCTGCTCATGTTTCTGGACTAGGCCATGCTCACTTTTGCTCAGAAGGATTTTCAGTTGATGTGCAGTTGAAATCGCAAACTTTCGAGTACGCGGCAAATATCACTGCCTTAGTTGCTCCTGCGATAACTGACAATCAACCAAGCATGACAGTAAGCCCAGATACTTGGAACATTCCGGAAAATATTCGCCTAGCAGATCCAGACTCGTGGCGACTCCTACCAGCAAGCATATCGTCGTTTTCTCAATCTAGAGAGAAAACTCGAGCGTTTTCCTGAGCGCAAGGCTCAATACTCTGTATTTATTACTGAGTACCTAGCACTGAATCAAATGTCGCATGTAGCAGAGTCCTCGTTAAACCACTGCAAATACTTTCTACCTCACCATTGCGTCATTAAAGAAGAAAGTACTTCAACTAAACTTCGTGTCGTCTTCGACGGGTCTGCCAGCACATCGTCAGGATTCTCCTTGAACGAGCTACTCATGGCAGGTCCTACTATACAGCCGAAACTCTTCAGTACTTTGCTTCAATTTCGCACATTTCCCGTAGCGTTAACTGGAGACATCTGCAAAATGTATCGATGCGTCAGAATGGCAGATTCTGACAGCTACTTGCAATGCATTTTGTGGCGTGATGCACCTCAGCAAAGGATACAGGCGTACAAGCTGGATACAGTGACATACGGCACAAAGTCCGTATCATTTTTGTCAGTTCGTGCAATGCAACAGCTTGCATCTGACGAGCAAGAATCCTTCCCCATTGGTGCGAAAATCGTTAAAAGGGATTTTTACGTGGATGACTTGATCACTGGTGGCCAATCCGTAGCTGAAGCTCTGGATATACAGAGTCAGGTTACGGGTCTATTAGATCGTGGCAACTTTAAAATTCGAAAATGGTGCTCAAACAACTCATCTGTACTGCAAGAAATACCTGACTCGGATAAAGACACATTCTTAAAGTTTGATGATGGTAGCGACATTACCAAAACGCTCGGCCTAGCATGGGATCCTGTTTCTGATAAACTGCTATTCTCGTTTTCGCCCATTCAGTCCCTTTGAAACCAACCAAACGATCTGTTCTGTCCGCCATAGCTCGATTCTACGATCCTCTTGGACTAAATTGCCCCACTCTCACAAAGTCCAAAATCTTCTTGCAACAGCTTTGGAGGGAGAAGGTGGAGTGGGACGAGAGCCTGCCTGCAGCACTTAACTCATCGTGGCTGAATCTGTCAGCTGATATCAGCAGCACTCAGCATCTGAATTTTCCACGTTTGGCTCATCTGCCTCAGAGCGTTGTGGGAGTACATGGATTCTGTGACGCGTCCATAAATGCATATGGTGGATGCATCTACGTGGTATCTATGGCTCATGGAAAGTGAGAAGTGCATCTCCTTTGTGCAAAATCTCGTGTGGCTCCATTGAAGACGCTAACGGTGCCTAATCTGGAACTCTGTGGAGCAGTTTTGCTGGCACGCCTCATGCAAGAGCTGCAGCAAATGAATTTGTTCCCTTGTCCCTTCTATTGTTGGTCTGACTCTGCAGTAGTTTTATCCTGGATACGAGATGAACCCTCAAGATTTCAAATTTTCGCCTCTAATCGAATCTCTTTCATTCAAGATGCAACTGCTGGCATGGAATGGCACTACGTACCTACTAAGGTCAACCCTGCTGACATCTTGTCAAGAGGAGCGCTTCCCAGCGAATTAGTGGACTCCACACTTTGGATCTATGGATTTCCTTGGCAAAGATAAGTGTGAATGGCCTGAATCATGTCTTGCCATAAAGTCGCAAGCTGCAAATTTGTCAACACATGGCAAAAACTGCAGCATGTCTTTGCCTATGTTCACAAGTTTTGTCGACGAATCAGACACCCTGGACTCACTATAGAGGATGTGCAGCACGGCACGCGGATTATTATCCGGTGTATTCGAGCAGCTCATCTATCTGAGGACTACAAACGGCTTAAGAGTGGGCAACAAGTGCTATCATCCAGCTCATTGGCCTCTTTAGCACCCTTTACACACACAAGGGTCTGCTGCGCGTAGGCGGTCGTTTGAAGAAGTCCATATTAAACTTTGAGGCGCAGCATCCTGCAATTTTGCCAAGGCAGCATCCAGCAACTCGAGCGATCATAATGGACTACCATCGCAAAACCTTGCACGCTGGACCACGTTCGCTACTTGCGCAAATTCGCATGCAGTACTGGCCCATTGGAGGGCGCAAAACTGCTACCAGCGCTGTTGCAAAGTGCATAATTTGCTTTCGGGCAAAACCACGCTTGGCTGAACACATAATGACTGATCTGCCGAAGGATCGAGTGACTGGATCGCATGCGTTCATGGTGACTGGCATTGATTTCTGTGGCCCATTATATTACAAGAGCGAAGTTCGGAATCGTGCACCAGTAAAATGCTACGTTTGTATTTTCATATGCTTCGCAACGAAGGCTGTGCATCTTGAGCTTGTTAACGATTTGTCTACTGGAGCATTCCTCCGCGCACTTAGACGGTTCATCTTAGCTCGTGGCAAACCAGCTCGCATATGGTCGGATAACGCCACTAACGTCGTCGGCGCCAAGAACGAGTTGGCAGAATTGCGGCAGCTGCTCCTCAGCAGCAAACATCAACAGGCCATTGACGAATTCTGTTTATTGGACAACATTGAATGGTGTTTCATCCCACCACGCTCACCCCACTTTGGCGGGCTTTGGGAGGCAGCGGTGAAGACGGCAAAGCACCACTTCTACAGAGCTGTTGGCCCTTCCACGCTACCTCAAGACGACTTGCGCACTCTTTTGTGCCACATCGCTGCAGTAATTAATTCTCGCCCTTTAGTTCCAATTTCAGAAAACCCTGACGATATAGATGTCCTCACACCGGCTCATTTCTTGGGCACAGCCCCGCTAGCCATGTTCCCCGAACCGGCTTCACTGGGCTAAATCTCAACCATTTGGATCGATGGCAGCGGATTACATACTATCAGATGATTTTCTGGGGCCGTTGGCGAGAGGAGTATCTTACGCTCCTAAATCAGCGGTCAAAATGGTGCGCACCGCAGACTAACCTGAGCGTCAACGATGTCGTTTTGGTGAAGGATGACCACTGGCAAGGATCACAGAGCTGATCACTGGAGCTGATGGCGTTGCACGGGTGGCAATTCTGAAGACGGCCACTGGAACCACTAAAAGAGCTGTTCGCAAGCTGTGCGTCCTACCCAAGCAGGATGTTGTTGAAAAACCTGGTCTTTCAACGGGGGGAGGATGTTTGGTCATGCAGCCAAACAGCAGCACCACAGCAGCATAAACAACAACAATTACTTTGTCTTTAAATTGTAAGCTGCTCTGCGTAGCAGCAATCTCTTTTCATATTCTTGCCTATGTTAATTGCTATGTTTCTCCTTGCGCTCTCATTTGTTTATCAATCTCTTATCGTAAATTCTCGCTCTTATACTTACATTGTAATGCACACATCTACTTAGCTCTTTGCTTTGTGCAAGCATTGATAGTTTAGTTTGATTTCGTCTTGCTTTTGTTGCGCATCGATTACGCTGATCGACTTGCCAATTTTGTAATAAATCACAAACGTTTGTTCGCTAAACTAAGCACAGGCAAATTGAGCCTGCCTGCAATCATATTGTTTGAAAGTGCTTTTGGATCGCCCTCAGTGGCTAAATAAATAAGTAATATTAAACTTAATTAAATCGTGTATTAATTATTCGCTAAAAAATTCGCTAATCTACAGCTGCTGAAAAAGCTCAGCAGCTTAACATCACTCAAACTTTCACACAACAAAATAAACAACCACTAAATATGGCACCTCCAACTAAGCACCAGCGTTAGAACACTGCACTGGATGTTAAAGGAGGACGTGTTTAAGATGCACCCTCGCCACAGTTTCTGGAGCTACTTAACCAGCGCTTTGGTGAGCAAATGGAACTAATTGAATCTAGCATCCGTTCTAACATTCATATATGTAGCTGAAGAGCGATTTGTAAGCCTGCTTAACGAACGCATTATACAACTGGCTGGCGATGTAGATCAACTAAAACGTCGTGTACAGCAACTGGAAGGGCAGTTAGGTGCCATTTCAGTCCTGCAAGCGAAGGTAGATGATCTGCAGGTGAAAATTCATCTCGAGGAGGCGGCTGGAACCTCACGTGAAATGGAGTCCAAGATGTTAAATTTGGAAGCTAAGCTAGCTTGCGTACAATTTATAAAATGCTTTGTTTTCCACTTATCTTAACACCACCACCGAAAGTAAGTAAGTAATTAACCGCATTAAGCCGCGTACATTGGGTGACAGCACTTTTGACCCGATCATTATACTAAAATTGGAGAACGCCTGAGAAAAAATCAATTTGTTGCGGCAAATTAGGTTGTATCGACGCGAAAATAAAAAGCAACTGAGCTTACAGCTGATTGGCTTCGATTCCCAGGTGCCCTTCTACGTAATTGAGCAGCTAACAAAAGTTCATTACGAGATTTTTAAAGCAGCAATCAAGCTTAAGAAACGACGCTCTCTCGTTCACGTGAGAGTAACTGGGTGCGACAATATCTGCTACATCAAAAATATGAGAGAGCTTTTACAATTGCACAATTGCTCTCCCGCAGTTGACCGACGGTACAACGACGGGTCATTCTGAGCGGAGCTCTCGCAACTAAAAGTTGGATACGCTGTGTTTATGTTACTGTTGATAATTTTGTCTTTTGTTTTGATTGTGTTTTTTTTATACCCTTGCAGAGGGTATTATATTTTTGTCACGAAATGTGTAACGCATTGAAGGAAGCCTCACAGACCCCATAAAGTATATATATTCTTGATCAGGGCGACGAGCTGAGTCGATATAGCCATGTCCGTCTGTCCGTCTGTTTCTATGCAAACTAGTCTCTCAGTTTTGAAGCTATCTTGATGAAACTTGGTACAGGTCCGTCTTTTGCTGCACGCAGTACATATGTCGAAACCGGCCGGATCGGATAACTATATCATATAGCTGCCATAGGAACGATCGGTTGGAAATAAACATTTAGTATGAAAAACTTTTTTGTTTCTCAAGATATCTCAACCAAATATACACATTGTGTGTTTGAATAAGTTTTAAACAGGCTGACCAAATTTGGTTTAAATCGGACTACTATATCATATAGCTGCCATAGGAACGATCGGTTAAAAATCAACATTTAACAAATTTTGAAAAAAATCTGTCGGCTTACACAGGGCACTGCAAGGGTATCCAAACTTTGGCGCGCCAAAGTTAGCTTGCGCTATATTTTTTAATTTATATTATTTTAGTTTTAAAATCTCTCTTAATCTAAATGTTATTTGTCTTTACTACCTCTTATTTGTCCCTCTTAGTCTGCGCGCGTTATTTATTCAATGTAGTAATTGTTTAATAACATAAGAGCAACCACAGCGAATAGTGGCACAATGCTTAGGGTTCTTGCAAAGCAAAGAAATGGACTTAATATTTGTCATATAAATGCACAAAGTCTTGTAAGATCGAAAAGTTCAGGTATTTGTTTGTGAAGCCAAATATAGATGTTGTATGTGTGTCGGAAACTTGGTTTGCTCCTCAGCTTAGTGATGTATTAGTTTCATGTGATGGTTTTAATTTATACAGATCAGATCGAGTAGGTCATGCGGGAGGGGTAGCAATATATACTAGCAAAAAATTAACAACTAAGTTAAAGAAGTTCATCAAGCTTGCTCTTAGCGTGCATATATCGCCCCAATCGAACAGTTGACTATTCAGACATTATTGACCAAATCTCAAGTTTTTCTTTAATGTATACTAATGTCGGAGACCTTAATAGCAACATGCTAGTAGATCGACACCTTTCCAGAGAAATGCTCTCCCTTGGACTGAACCTAGTCAACTCGTCTGAGCCCACTCACTTCACTTACATTACAAATACTTTGCTTGATGTGTTTTTTACGTTATACTGTGTTTACACTGGGCCGCATCATTGGATTTTTACGTTAAACGGAACATGCGGCAATGATGCCCATAAGAACCCTGTGGATAGAGGAAGACAATGATGCGGCCGCATCTTAAATCATGCGACGCATCATTGGCAAGTGTTGCCGTATTCTGTTAGTATTTTTTTTAATACTGCAATTTTTCGGGGTATCGATGGGGTATCGTTTGTTAACCTTAGTAGGCCGGCATCATTTTTCAACTATTCGGCCTACTAAGGTAAAAAACGTGGTAAGTAATACTGATTTTATATTGTCAAAAAAAGATGCGGCTCCAGTGTAAACGACGCGCATCATTTTTCCGCACCTTCGACAATGATGCGGCAGTGTAAAAACAGTATAAGATTAGACTTTATGATCAGATTTCCGTACGAGCATTTTCGAAACACGACTTGATCTTTTTGACACATGACTATAGACCAGTTTATGACGACAAAACCTTATACTATAGTGACTTTAAAAATATTGATTTTACATCTTTATGTAATGAAGTAGATTTACATGACTGGACTCCTATATATTCGTCTCCTGATATTAATGCTCAGCTGAAACATTTTTGCCCAGATATTGACATCTTATTTAATGAATATGTTCCATTAAAATGTAAAAGCATCAAAGAGAGACATAAGCCCTGGTTCAACCCAAATATTGTCAATAAAATTTTAGATCGCGACTCAGCGTATAAGAAGTGGAAGAGATATAGAACAACTTATTATTATAGACAATTTAAAACACTGAGGAACACAGTTACTAAAATGATAAATGATGCCCTACCTGTGCCTTTAACCATCATGACAAATACCTACCTTGACCCTGTAGAAAATAATATTTGTGATACTACTTTTAGTTGTATGTGCGTAAGTCCTTGTGATGTCCTTAATTCTGTTTTTAAGATTAAGTCCAACGCGGTAGGATTAGATAATATGAGCCCAAAATTTATTAAAGCCATTCTACCTAAAATAATAGGCCACATTACACACATTTGCAACACCGCATTTAAGACGTCAACATATCCAGACCTTTGGAAATTAGCAAAGATAATTCCCTTGCCTAAGGCAAATAATGAATGCAGGCCAATCTCCATCTTGCCTTTTTTCTCAAAGATGTTTGAGCACCTGATGGCTCAACAAATGAACAGTCATCTAAGAACCAATTCTTTGCTAATCAATGAACAGTTTGGATTTCGTGAAAATAAAAGTTGTACGACAGCAATATTAAAGGTTACAGAGAATATTAGAAAAGGAGTTTACGACAGCAGAGTGACTTTCTTGACGCTTTTGGACTTTAGTAAAGCTTTTGACACGGTAAATCACGAAATTCTATGCGCAAAGCTGAAATTTTTTTTTAAATTTTCGTATAATGCCATTAAACAACTTTTTTCATATTTAACTGGAAGAAGTCAAGCAGATTTCTATAATAACGAGACCTGGGCTAAAGCTTAATCCGTCTAGATGTAAATGTATTGTCGGGTATAAGAAAGTACTGTACATCTGCCGAGTCTTAAAATAAACGACACTCCAATGGAATATGTCGATAAAACAGAAAATCTTGGTATAACATTTAACAAAATCTTGACATGGAGTAATCACATTGCCAGAGCGACTGGAAAAACGTATGGAATACTCAGGCAGCTTTAAATGACTCAGAGATTTGTACCTACTAACATGAGAATGCTAATTGCAAAAACATTTTTGACGCCCATCCTTTGCTATGGAATAGAAATTTTTGAGACCTGTGATGCTGCATCTCAGTGTAAACTAAATGTAACAAATTATAGCATTGCTAGATATGTATTTAATGTTAGTGTAAGGGACCACATTTCAAGCTATGCCCTACGGCTAAACAACATAACATTTAAGACTTGGAATAATTTTAAAAATTTGATTTTCTTGCAAAAAATTGTCTACTCTAAAGAGCATGGTTATTTATATGACAAATTAAATTTAAGCATGTCCACAAGAACCTATAATATTAACAACATTCGATAGAAGCTTGCACATTCAGAGCGACACTTCTTTGTGCACACTATTCACATTTTGAATTAATTGCCACCCCAATTAAAATCAATAAGTAGCGCAGCAAACTTTAGCGACAGACTAAAACTATCGTGCAATAAGACGGGATTTTTGATATCCCCACTGGAAGGGGATAAAATAGGGGTCAAGGTCAAAATTACTTGGTACGACATTTTTTTTTGTTTTTTGAGCTATCTTAACCAAACTCACAGATTATTTATTTCTTTTTCACTGCTACATCCTGGGAAAATGACTATATGACATAGCTGTCATAGGAACATTGGCTTTTGATGCTATTAATAAACAATCAAAAGAAGATGGTGGGGGGGAGGGTGTTACGATTCATTGGTGTTGCGACGTTCAAAATCAATTTTCAGTATTTGGCACTGTTACTCGCTCTTGCTGCAATATTCCAATTGCAGCGAAAACTTTAAAACAGCGAGCAGCGAAAATGTAAATTCTCTATATTATATAAAGTTCTATTACTAATATTTTAAGTCCAATTACAGGGAAAAATTGAATTTACACTTCCCGTTTTCTTATTAAAAATGACATAAGGTCCGGCTAAAGCTGTGAGAAGTATTCCCTATTTTCACTCCACATTTCTCCCCGAGATTTCAGCGATCGTGGCGAGCCGGGGGTTGGCAAGCGTAGTGATTATTAGAGGGCTTGCCCCCTGCTTATACAAAGTTATATTATTTTAAGTCCGATTGCAGGGAATAATTGAATTTACATTTCCCGCTTTCTAATTACAAATGACATAAGGTCCGGCTATAGCTGTGCGAAGTGTTCCCTATTTTCACTCCACATTTCTCCCGAGATTTCAGCGAGCGAAGCGAACCGGGGATTGGAAAGCGAAGCGAGCAGGGGGCAAGCCCCCTAGTAGTAAATAAACATATTGTGACTAGTGCATTAATTATAAGGGATGCATTG
The DNA here is from genome assembly GCA_035044365.1 of Drosophila neotestacea. Taxonomy (NCBI): domain Eukaryota; kingdom Metazoa; phylum Arthropoda; class Insecta; order Diptera; family Drosophilidae; genus Drosophila; species Drosophila neotestacea. Next base: position 220,414 of record JAWNMD010000122.1, on the reverse strand, counting down.
TAGCGCTAGGATGAACTATAGCGCAAGCTAACTTTGGCGAGCCAAAGTTTGGATACCCTTGCAGAGATTTGCATAAGCCGTCCGATTTTTTACAAAATTTGTTAGATGTTGATTTCGGAACGATCGTTCATATGGCAGCTATATGATATAGTAATTCGATGCACCAAATTTGGTCAGGCTGTTTGAAATTATACCAAACACACAATCTGTGAGTTAAGTTATGTTATTTTAAGAAACAAAAAAGTTTTTCATACTTAATATAGATTTCGAACCGATCGTTCCTATGGCAGCTATATGATATAGTTGTCCGATGTAAACCAAATTTTGTAAGGATGTATGAAACTCCATGAAACACACAATCTATGAGTTTGGTTGACATATCTTGAGAAACAAAAAATGCAGTAAGCTACAGTAGGAGACCCAGTACTTTTTGAGTGCAAGCCGTTCACTATAGACTGTTCATCAATGTTGCGTACCATTCAATAGATGGCGCCACGAAGATAAGTTAAGAAACACAGAGGTCGCTAGCGTCTCTTCTTCTTCCTTTTGAACGCAACATTGTTAGTTGAATAACTTCCGCGTTTATTATCCGATTAGAATTAAATTTTCAGGAAAGGTTTGGACTATAGTGTTTATTATATGTACCAAAAAGGCGCTAGCATCAAAAGGTGCTCTTGTAAATCGGCTTTGAAATTTTGAATTTTAGCTTCCGGTGGCGGAGGGGGCGTGACAAAAATCATGCCAAATTTGGTGTCTCTAGCTCTTATAGTCTCTGAGATCTAGGCGACACAAAAAGGGACAGACGGACAGACTGACAGACGGACATAGCTATAGCGACTCGGCTGTTGATGCTGATCAAGAATATATATACTTTATGGGGTCTGCCACGCCTCCTTCTGCCTGTTACGCACATTTTTTTTTGGACAAACTTAATAGACCCATTTGGTCTTTTTTAAAGTACTGGGTCTAAAAAGTTTTCATAATAAATATTGATTTCGAACCGATCGTTCCTATAGCAGCTGTATGATATAATGATCCGATCCGGCCGGTTCCGACATATGTACTGCGTGCAGCAAAAAGACGAACCTGCACCAAGTTTAATCAGGATAGCTTAAAAACTGAGAGACTAGTTTGCATAGAAACAGACAGACAGTCGGACAGACGGCTGTTGATTCTGGACTTAATATTTGTATCTGATCCCTCAGTTTGTGCTGTTAGTAGAATAGATCCGATCGTGCTTCCCGAAGATTCATTTCACCCTACGTTAGAAATGAACCTTGATCTTCCTGTTCCTGAGCAAACTGTGCTACCTAAAGCAGCGTCTAAACCTCGCTGTTTTAGAAAAGCCGATTTTAACAAATTAAATAATCTCATTATTAATCATGACTGGTCCCAGTTTTTTGCGAGCAATAACTTAGAATTTGCTCTGTGTCTTTTTTATGACACTTTGAACATCTTTTTAATCAATGCGTTCCTCGGAGGTACTCAGTGAGGTCAAATAAGCCCCCATGGTTTACCCGAGAGCTATCAAGTCTAAAAAATTTAAAATCGCGATATTTTAAAAAATATAAACGTACCGGGAATGATGTCGACTTTTCACGTTATTCTATTGCTAAGTGTAATTTTAACTCACTTAACTTGCAACTTTACAACGAATATTTGGGTCGTTGCCGGCTTCAGTTTGCTCAGGACCCTAAACGATTTTATAATTTTGTTAATTCTAAACGTAAATCATCTTTATTACCTCATTCAGTTTCATATGAAAATACGACGGCAAAAAATGATCAGGCTGCAGCCGATTTATTTGCAGAATTTTTTCAATCTACTTACTCTGTTAATAGCTACTCACCTAGTACATCCTATCCCTATAAATTGCAAAAAACTAACTTTATTCCTGAACCCTTGATCACTGAAGAATCAGTATTATGTGAACTCAATTTAATTAAACCAGTATTCTCCCCAGGCCCCGACGGGTTGCCAGGATGCGTACTTAGGTACTGCGCTGGCTCTTTATATCTACTTTTACATAGACTATTTACTTTATCTGTTGCATCTTGCTCATTCCCTTCTCTTTGGAAGGAATCACATATCATTCCGTTACACAAAAGTGGCCCTAAGAGTTGCGTTAACAACTACAGGCCAATTTCAAAAATGTCTGCTACACCTAAACTTTTTGAGAAAATTATTACTTCACAGCTTACTCATTTTTGTAGTTCCATAATTTCACCTTACCAACATGGTTTTGTGAAACATAGATCTACAACCACAAACCTGCTCGAATTTTCCTCTTTAGTGATCCAGGGCTTTAAAAATAAAATGCAGACTGATGTTGTTTATACCGACTTCAGTAAAGCATTTGACTCTGTTAACCACTGTCTTCTAATTAATAAATTGAATTTAATTGGATTTCCATATAATCTTCTTATATGGTTATCCGATTACCTTACTAACAGAACTCAAAACGTTGTCTTCAAGTCGGCTATTTCGAGGCCCGTCTTGGTAACGTCTGGTGTTCCTCAGGGTAGTCATCTTGGACCTCTGCTTTTTATCCTCTTTATTAACGATCTTCCTTCTATTATTCTACACTCTAACATTTCAATGTATGCTGATGATGTGAAGTTGTGTCTGTCTTTTACGGACAGTTCCTGCTCTGATTTACTGCAAGCAGATCTGGCACGCTTTTATAAATGGTGCAAATTTAATTTATTGAATCTTAACTGTCCTAAATGCAAGGTTATGTCTTTCTATAGACACCTGCATCACATCATCAATTATACTCTTGATTTGGTACCCCTTACTAGAGTAGATGAAGTAAATGATCTTGGTATTCTCCTCGACCATAGACTGAAGTTTGATACACATGTTGCTTTAACGGTCAGTAGGGCGACTCAAGTTCTAGGGTTCATCAAACGATGGGCAAAAGAATTTGATGACCCTTATACGACAAAATTACTTTATGTATCTCTTGTTCGTCCGATTCTAGAATATGGTTCGTGTGTTTGGTCTCCACAATACTCTAACCACCAGGATCGTATTGAATCTGTCCAAAAAAAATTTCTATTATTTGCTTTACGTGGTTTTAACTGGGATTCAGGCTTTAATTTACCCCCGTATACTAGTAGACTTCTTTTAATTAATCTACCCACTTTAACTAACCGTCGTATTATGCTTGGCGTCATGTTTATTGTTAAATTACTTGCTGGCGAAATTGATTCTTCTTATTTATTGAGTCAAATAAATTTCTCAGTTCCTGCCAGGTCTACCCGTAATTATGTACCTCTATCCCTTAATCGTTGTACTAATAACTATTCCCTGCATGAACCCTTTCGAGTGCTCTGTACGGATTATATTAGACTTTACAATGTCTTCAATGCAGATGCCTCACTTTTTACTATTAAAAAATTTATCTTATTCTCTCTAACTCATAATAACCAACGCTAACATCATATCAGACCTGATTGGGTTTTTCTTGGGTTTTCCCCAATCCCCGCAACGAATGTTGGGTCTGAGTAATTGATCTTAAATTTGAACTTGCCCATTATATATATATTATATATATATATATATATTATATATTTTTTTCTCTATTTATTTTTACATTAAAGCATTTAACTTTTAATATCTTTTATCTATAATGTAACTAAAAACTTACCTGTCGATTGCACATAGTTGACATTAAATAAATAAATAAATAAATAAATATTTACTTTATGGGGTCCGCCACGCCTCCCTCTGCCTGTTATTTTTTTTTGCACAAACTCAATAGACCCATTTGTACTTTTTTAAAGTACTGGGTCTAAAAAGTTATAGAAATTTGGGAAGCGTGGACCTATGGCAAAGTAAGGTAGTTTCAGTCTGAAATAAGCGGTGACAGATGTTATAAATAAGAATTTTTATCCGCGTGGTATTAATCACACGTGCGCGGCTTTATAGGACAACTGGCCTAATCTCTGTCGAGCTTTGACCAGCAATGCACATCATAGACGCAGGCCTTCGCCGCTGCTTGTGTCAAAGGGTGCAACCGAGACTACGGTGCACTTCATCCAAGAAGCCACGCCCACCACGGATTCCTAACGGATATAACTTATACAAGTATATGTTTAGCTTGATTTACTATATATTATAAAATAAATTATTTAAAATTTCTAGTATTATTTAAAAAACAGTTAAATTACAAATAAATTAAATTAAGATAAATAAATACTAAATGGTTAAGAAAAAAACGCATAGGAAAGAAATAGAAACAGTTAAGGACAAATTCATTACAGGATTAGTAATGGTGGCTAGTAGGAAAGGAGTGCAGACAAGTTCAAGAGAAAGGAACAAGGAGGAAAGAAAGTTGAAAAGGGAATAAGAGTACATTAAAAATTTAGGGGACGAGATTCTCGGCCCGGTAGCTCGTTCTCAACTCAGTGCACAAGATTCTCCGTGGGATGATCCAGATCCATCGCCAGAGGAGCGGTACCAAAGCAGCGAGTATTCATGGAGCAGAAGCAGCAGGTCAATCTGACGGGTCAATTCCTCTGCCAAACGAATTAAAATCAGCAATCAATTTGCAGCCCCAAAGGAATGGATGGAGCACATGCAAAAGATATACAAAGTGCCGTGGTCTAATGTTATCCGAGATTTCCATGCTATAGTGGAGGGCAGAGCCAAGGACTGGGTTTGGACACATATCCGAACAGCTCCAATTTTAGACTTGTCGTATTTGCTCCACAGCCTGGAACAGCATTTTCAATGTCGCAAAACTAGCTTTGAGCAGGAACAGGAGCTGCGTGAGCGTAGGCAGCAGTCAGGAGAGAGCGTGAATGATTATCTCTAGGAGATGATATCGCTCCGCTCAAGATTGCCCACATCGTTCCTGGATTATGACCTGATAAAGACGGTAAAAATGAATATCAGGGATGGCATTTCGCTTGTAATTTATCCGTTCGAAAAGCAACTTATGAGGAGGAAAGAGCTCTTATTTTCGATGGGCCATATTGAACGTGCAGCTGTCAAGAGCACGATACCAGCAGAGACGGCAAGAACGAAGCGTGGCGCGATACAACGAGTGCACCAAGGACATTACTCTGTACGTATGCCCGACGTTGCAGCAACCACTATACTTAGGGATCAATTTTTGGCGCAAACTCCAGCTCGCACCAGAGGTTCTGGGAGTGGAATCCATAGAGCATGTAGAATCAGAATTCGTCACCAAAAGCGAGCCAATAGAACCTCACATTCTAAATCCACAGCAGCAACAAAAACTGGAAGAGGTGAAAAATTAGTTTTGGGCATATGAGAAAACCGGCCTGGGAAAGACTTACCTGGAGCAGCATACGATACAGTTCACCGAAGGAGCCGTGCCAGTCAAGGAGCGATTTTATCCCATTTCGACCCCGATACAAGAATTTTTGTATGCTTAGATTTAGCCGTGCGAGAGCCATTAGAGCAATTGAATGACGCTTGTACGGAAGCCTGGAAAGAACCGATTGTGTTTAGATGCACGCAAGTTGAACACGTTGAAGATTAAAGATGCATACCCGTTACAGAACATAGAATCGATCCTCAGTAGAGTAGATGATACGGTATACATCACCAGCGTGGACCTCAAGCATGCGTTTTGGCAGATTGAGTTGAAGCCGAAAAGCCGGGAGTATACTGCTTTGACGGTTCCTGGCATGATGCCTTTCGGCCTGTGTAACGTGGCACAACGATTATGTCGGCTAATGGATCGAGTAATTCCGCAGTCATTACGAAGCAGGGTGTTCGTATATTTGGACGATCTCCTTATAATATCGAAAGCTGGGGAAGAACATTTGAGCGTGTTAGGAAAGGTGGCGAAGGCACTTAGGGATGCTAATCTTATGTGGAGCATTGAGCACTGAACCGAGGAAAGTCGAGGCCATAGTCCTGATCCTAGGGACGAAATCAGTCCGGCAATTGCGTAGTTTTTTTTGGAACGGCCAGATGGTACAGGCGATTCATCCGCGACTACTCAAGCCTATCAGCTCCACTCACAGATTGCCTAAAAGGGATTGCTAAGTTAGTGATGAATGAGAAAGCAGTTTCATGCATTGAAAGAGGCACTCTCCTGGACACCCTGTGCATTCAGCAATTTGCGCTGAGACTTGAATAAAATTAAATAAAACACACAACACAAACGATTGAATGGCGTACATGTAAGATATCGGACGCACAGCGATAAGACGCTCAACGGGTGGCCGCTTGAGAATTTCCCAATGTTTTTATTTTGCGGTATCTCCTGTTTCCTTGGTAGACTTTGGACTCCTAAAATATGAAAAATAGGAAGCAGAAGAAGAATTGCAGAGGCGTGCTGTCAAGCGTTATTTTTATTATACTATATATATTTAGTAAATAAAATATATAATAAAATAATATATTTAAATAGTGAAGCTCACCGCAGTTGGTGTTAGCAAAGTACGTGTACACCGCACAGCAGGCAGAAGCAATATCAATGCGAGAAGACCACCAGAGGAGCGATTGGCCACCGTCTCCGGGTGGCCACAGGTTTTTATATCCATAGATTTTTAAACCACAACATTGCCTGTTGCCACAAGGGCAGTTTCTTTACCCCTGTTTAATTAGTAAATTGACTAAAAGAAAAACACAAAACACATATGTATGTATGCACACAGTTGCAAACACAATCTATATATATAAAACTCTTTGTTCTCATTCACTGACTGACTCGACTGACTGATTCACAGAGTCGTCACGCTATAGACCAAACGGTTCAAGATGTCAAGCTGCAATTTTCAAACAACATAGCTGAGACATAATTATCGTGCAATAGGATGGAAATTTTTGATATTCCCACTTGAAGGGGTTAAAATGGGGGTCAAAGGTCAAAATTGCTTAGTATGAAATTTTTGTTTTGTTTTTTGAGCTATCTCAACCAAACTCACAGATTTTGTATTTCTTACTCACTGCTACATCCTTAGAAAATTTGGTACAGATCGGAAGACTGTATCATATAGCTGCCATAGGAACAATAAGATGCAAATTAATATTTTGTATGAAGAGCTTTGTAGTTTTTTGAGCTATCTTAACCAAACTCACAGATTATGTATTTCTTACTCACTGGGGTTCTAGTCTAAAGAACTTGTGAGATGGCTCGGAGGGGGCTAAGCTGAGGCCATCAGGCGGGTCGCGGGTTGCGGATAGCGAACGGCCTTCTTGCTTCCAAGAAGGTTAGCTGTTAAATAGCGAGATTCCTTGTGAATAGACAGCCCCGGACAAACAGCGGGTATGATTCCGATCATCATACCGACAAGGTGTTTGTGTTGCCGCCTTCCAACAACTGTCTCACACATTCTCTAGACTCCCTCACATAAACCTACCTACATCCCATCCCCCACATCTCATCCCGGGCCGGACTAAGTGTGTCATTCGGACCGTGCCGAGAGTCAGCTTGGCTGGGGGCCCGGGCTCAAAAATAGCTCAGTCGTGAACGGTGGGCACAGGCAAGTGGTGACCGCCTGTTCTAACCAGCCTTACCCGGGCATGCGACCCTCTGCTCGGGTGGACCTGTCCTTTGTTTCGCTTCTCATGGGTAAAAAACTGTGAAGCACAACAACAAATACAAAATTCCGCAGGATCTCCCAGCGGCGAGTGTCGCAAGACAGTTTGAAGACCGTTCCCTTGACAGGGAGCGGCCGAATGTGGTAGACCATCCTCCACAGAGTCAGCCAGCAGGCAGAAGTGCTCCGAGAGCACAGCAAGGCCATTCCAATGGTCGACGGCAGACGCGGCCTTACCCGCGTCAAAGTATCGCCCCAGCGAGCACGCATGGGAGCACGGCCAGACCATCCCGACCGATGCGACATATGCTTACCGCTGACAGGCGACAGGGACAGCAGAAGAAGAAAGCTGCGCTATTGCCACAGAGGAGATAGTCAGGAGGGCTGGATGACCCGAATAGACGCAACTTGTGCGGCTCCAGGGTCAAGTGGTACTTGAGATACCTGAGCCAAGGCCTGCCCCATATGGAAGCCTTAGAGAAGGCAAAGGAGCCGCGGGCAACAACAACACAGGCACCAACAATGACCCCAAAGAGGCCCAGCAGCACGCTGACCCCTCCAACGGGCACTCCGAAGCGAGTGTGCGCGACCGCATCGGCCGCAGTGGCACCACAGGTTTATCCGCACTCGAGAAATCCATCATGGACGAGATATCCGTGACAGGATGGGGCACAGCGGTTGCCCTCACTGGCATCCACTTTAGGGTCGGTCACATAGTGATCGACTGCGCGTACGAAGACTCAGCGAACTGGCTCATGACAGTTGCGCCGAGACTGAGCTCGTAGAAGGGCGTCCCATTAGACGTCAGGTTGGGACACAACAAGAAGTGCCGGTCGAGCCACTGACAACTTACTGGTTATGCTGAGTAACCAAAATAAGTTGGAGACAGAGGCATGGAGATTTGTCTCCAGGAGGAATGAAGGAGGCGGGGCACTCCTTGTCATCGGCATCGATGAGATCACTAGGGAGGACAATTCCCGTCAGCGGGCTGAAAAAGGGCAAAGCCAAAAGCTTGGAAAATCCCGGCCAAGCTATCACAAAATCACCAGAGTGTCTTCCACCCACCAATGAGTCAGTGACTCAAGGGGCAGGTCCCTCCTCCATGTAAGAAGATCTAGCTGAGGATGAGGATCTGCTCGACATGACAATGGATCATGCGGTGGTGGAGAGTATGGGGGAAGCAGCAGCTATGTCGTCACAGGAGCTCGAGGAGGAGCTCCAGAAAGAGAGCATAGACGAGGCGGACAAGACGCTTTGTAACGATTTGAATGCATCTAGGCCTCAGTCGCCGTGGCCGATAGAGCCATTACTATGATGGCACAAGCCATCAACATCAAGCTAGCCCAGGTGAACATCCACCATGCGAAGGCGGCCTCGGCCGTCCAACAACATCTTGGAACCATGGAACAATAAAGGCATTAAAGGCCTGTACACGGATGACTCAAAGGTAATCTGGGACCACAGAGACCCTTTACCAAGAACCTGCATAATGGTAAGGAAATGTATTAACTACACCATCCTTTCAGAATTTCTCACCAGAGACTGCGTCCCCCTGACGATACAAGCGATTGGAGCTGCCAACACTACTGTGGTCGCATCGGCTTACCTCGCAGGAGATGGGCCTTGCCCACCTCCGGAGATCGTGGGACTGCCGACGGGAGAAGTTACCGCTCCTCATAGTATGTGACGCTAATGCACACCATGAGATATGGGGAAGCAGCGATACTAATCAAAGGGGTGAGTGCTTTTTAGAATTTATATTAAACTATAACCTAGAAATTGGCAATGTCGGAACTACTCCGACATTTGTAACAAGAGTAAGGGACGAAGTCCTAGACATCACCCTACTCAGTCGGTCCCTTAAACCGCACTGCATGAACTGGCACGTGTCGCCAGAGGAATCCATGTCTGACCACAGGATTATCCTGTGTAAGCTTGGAATAAACGTAGACTGTAGCAAACCGTCGAGAAATCCCAGGAAAACAAACTGGGAAAGATTTTCAACGAATCTAGAACGCAATCTATCTGGGATAACATCTGGTATACCCAGACATCCCCCAAAGTTAGAAAAAGTTGTGGGCTCGTTGAACAATAGTATAACTAATGCTTACGAGGCAAGCTACGCACTAGGGAAAACGCGCAAAGTAAAAGATGCCCCTTGGTGGTCCGACAGCCTAGAGAGGCTACGAATCGCCACTCCACTAGGAGAGCAAAAAGAGACGGGTTATGGGAGCAATACCGCGAGAGCCAGACTTCGTACAACAAGGAGATCAGGAAGGCCAAGCGTGATTTCTGCGAAAGCATAGGAAACACGACAGAGGGTGCACGGATACACAGGGCACTTTCAAAGAGAGCACCGGATGCAAATCTGGCTCTCAAATGGGGGAACAATACCTTCACAAGCAGCAATATGAACAAGCTAAAGTTACTTTTTGAAACGCACTCCCAGGAATGTAGACAGAGTTATAGTAGACCAAGGTCGGCAAAATCCTCAACTGAACCCTCCACGAGGGTGCCGACTGGAAATAACTCTACAGTGGTTCTATATGAACTGGGGTTAGCTAAGACACTTGTCTTCTGTATGAGCCCTGGCTCTTCTTTAGCCTTAGCGCATTCTTTAAGGCTCTTGTCATGGTCTGAGGTGAAAGGGCTGGACTTAAGGTGTCATGCGACCCGTGCCGATAGTCAGCCTGGCTTGGGGCCCTTTTCAAAAAATAGCCCAGTCGCGAACGGAGCGGCCGGATACCTGGCGCCCTCCGGTCGTGCTAGCCTTACCTGCACATCGCGGATCTCTGTGCAGGCGGACTTTCCCTTTCTCCGCCACTCGTGGGTCCAAACTATGAATTCCAATACAAATAAAACAAATACAAACAAAAATATAAAAAATAACAACAAAAATATAAAAATACAAAAAAATAATAAAGATACAAAAGAGCCCAGCTCACTTATAAATAATAAGTCGGGGATCTCAGATCCCTCTTTTTCGGCATCGGCAGGGAATGTAAATTCTGGCCCTTGCTCCCTAAAACAGGAGATGGTCACCAAGCCAGCCTGTTCTTCCCTAAAGCAGGAGACGGTCCCCATGCCAACCTGCGCTGAAGAAGTGGTCGCTGGTCCAAGTAAACCTGCATTCCATCCAGGCCTTGGGGTAGAAGGTACCTTCCTCTCACCAGCTGACAACCTGGTGAAACAGCAGAGCACTACAAGTGCGGCTGGACCCTCGTCTGGTGCAGAGGTTGAGGGGAAGAAACCTACAGCCAGCCTCACGCGAAAACTCTCATATGCCGAGAGGAGAAGTGCCGGCCATATTCTGGAGCGACAGAACGCGCTCTCAAACACGAAGCCATCGGAGGACTGGCTGAAGAAAGTAGAGTGGGCGAGAGGCGTACTCCCCTCCTACCAAAGTAAGCCGCCGAGAGCTCAGGCACAGCCAAAGAGGCAACGGTCGCAGGAGACTCCTGGTCCGTCTGCCAAAAAGGTCCGTTTTCAGGCGGGGAGATCCTTCGCTCAAATTGCTAAGGAGAGGATTCTAATAGGGGTCTATGATAAGAGCAGTGAGAGCGGTAGGATCCCCCGTAACCAGTGGAAGTGGATGGAGGCAGCACTAGCAATTCGGTGCTTCGAGCTGCTGGAGGACGAGCCCGGCCCACCCCCCTCCTGCAAAGATGTTGGTTGGTACCAGGGCAACATCAAGGTGGTAGCCTGCGACGACGAAAAGTCGGCAGAGCTATACAAGATGGCGGTGTCCAAAGCCGGTGAGGTCTATCCCGGAGCCGATTTGGTGGCGGTCGACTGGTGCGACGTACCAGTGAGGCCAAGGGCACGGATCTGGATACCGGCCTCTATAAAAGAACCGGAGAGAATCTTAAAGATGCTCCAAAGATGTAACCCCAGTCTTCCGACACAAGACTGGAAGGTGGTCAAGGTTGAGGAGATGCAAGGGGCTGTTAACCAGGCAGTAGTCATCCTCAACAAAGAGTCGCTTGCCCCAATCGAGGCAGCCGGAGGAGAGCTGAACTTTGGGTTCAGCTCGGTGTATATAAAGGTGTACAAGTCGGATGCGGCCACGGAGGAGTGTCCCGACAGCAAACCAGCTGCCGAGGACATCTCCTCGGAGATGGAAGCACCTGAGCACCCAGAGCTAGAGGGGTACGCCTCAGACGCGTTCACCATCACGCGAGACCTCAAGGCGCTCTGCAGGCTTGCAGAATTAGAGGCGACGTCGTCCGACGATGAGGACACAAACAGGACAGTGGTGGAGGTCAATTCTTCAGATGTCGATAAGACTTCTGCAGATCAACCTCCATCACTGTAAGGTAGCATCTGCTGCCCTTTTGCTCCGCCTGGCTGGAGGCGGAGCTGACATAGTCCTAATACAGGAGCCTTGGCTGGTGGGTGGCAAGGTTTCTGGACTTGGGACCCAAGATTTCAAGCTAATAGTGCCTGAAACACAAGGTAAAATTAGAACCTGCATTCTAGCAAGAAAGCACTTTTGTATTTTCTTGCTCCATAATTTCAGCAATGAAGATAACACCGCGGCAAGCCTGGAGCTCCAGCAAACTCCGGTAAGGCTGCTCTCAAGCTACATGGCTTACAACCATGCGGACCCTCCAGATGAGAAAGTGAGGAGCCTCATAAAGGACTGCGAAAATGAGCAAATTGGTCTCGTGGTCGGGTGTGACGCCAACGCTCACCACACCCAGTGGGGAAGTACCAACACAAATGTAAGGGGTGAGTCTTTACTAGATTACATTCTTAGCACGGATCAGCTGATCTGTAATAAAGGAAACGATCCTACCTTCATAATTAAGAATAGGAAGGAGGTCATAGACCTGACCCTTGCCTCCCATATTATCTTTGAATCTATTCAAGAGTGGAAAGTATCTACGGAACATTCTTTCTCTGACCATAGTTATATTGAATTCGTCTTAAATATGCATCGCCCCGAACCAAAAAAGTTTACTAACGCCAGGAAAACAAACTGGATGACTTATCATAGGTTACTTTCGGAAGCCATCCCTGAATACCCTCCAGAGGGCCCTCACACAATAGGAAATCTCATGTCCCTTGTCAATACTCTCACTGAGGCATGTAACTCTGCAAGCAAAGCGGCATGTCCAGTAAGTAGGCCAAAATTAAAGAAAAAACCACCCTGGTGGTCATCCGATCTAAATGCTCTTCGCAAGAATAGTAGAGCCCTTTTCAACAAAGCCAAGTTCCTCGACTCTGAGCAATCTTGGTCTGACTATAAAAATAGCCTTGCAATCTATAAAAAGGCCACAAGGAGAGCCAAACGAGTATCATGGCACACTTTCTGCTCGGATATCGAATCATTCTCCGAAGCGGCCAGGTTGAGAAAAATACTCTCGAAAACCAACCCTACCTTAGGGTACATCAAAAAAGCAGATCAGTCTTGGACTACATCGAGCGAGGAGTCGCTTGACGCTCTTCTCTCTATGCATTTTCCAGGATGTAGTAATTAAGATAGGTTATTAAACCTACCTTTGGGTGAGGTATCCATAAACCTATCCCTTTTCAGCAGAAGTAATATCAACTGGGCGATAAATAGCTTTCAGCCGTACAAGTCGCCTGGTCCAGATGATATTACTCCTGCTAAACTAATCCACGCTGGACCAATAGCCACAAATTGGCTACGAAAGATCTTCACTGAAATTCTCAAAATAGGATATATCCCTGACACATGGAGGGCATCAAAAGTAGTCTTTATTCCATAAGCCGGTAAGGCATCCCATACTGCACCGAAGGACTTTAGACCAATAAGTCTAACCTCTTTCATGCTAAAAACCTTTGAACGGCTCCTGGCCCTGCATCGAAGGACCAGTATCCCATCAACACTCCTCTCCAACAGTCAACACGCGTACAGGAGGGGTAGATCCACGGAGACAGCCCTTCACTCTGTTGTCTCCGCCGTAGAAAAATCACTTTGGCTTAAGGAATATGCCCTCATAGCCTTTCTAGACATAGAGGGGGCTTTCAACAATGTTACTCCGGAAGCCATCACCGGCGCGCTGATGGTTCTGGGGGTCGATAGCCGTCTAGTGGGATTGATAAATCAGTTGCTTGCAAGCAGGGTTATATCATCCACACTTGGTTCATCCACTCTTACCAGACACATCAGCAGGGGAACTCCCCAAGGGGGGGTTCTGTCTCCTCTCCTATGGAACATAGTAGTAAATGAGCTACTCTGTGACATAGAGGGGGAGGATGCCAGGTGATTGCCTACGCAGATGACGTCGCCATAATATTCACGGGTAAATACCCCCAGACGCTTTGCGATCTGATGACAGCCAAACTTAAAAAGTTGGTCACCTGGGCTGAAAGAAGTGGCTTGGGGATAAACCCCGACAAAACTGAATTGGTCCTCTTCTCTAGGAAATACAAAATCCCACAACTAAGGCCCCTAAAACTAAAGGAGACTAACCTCTCCTTCAGCGAAAGCGCGAAATACCTAGGTCTAGTCTTGGACAAAAAACTGGACTGGAACCTAAATATCCAAGAGCGAAGCAGGAAAGCAATAGTAGCTCTCTACACTTGTAGAAAAGCTATAGGACTCAAATGGGGCATGTCCCCTTATATCGTACACTGGCTATACACAGCGGTAGTCAGACCGATCCTTCTATATGGGATTCTAGTATGGTGGCCAGCCCTCTCAAGGCAGACCACAAATAATAAAATTAATAAAATTCAGAGGATGGCGAAACTCTGCATTACAGGAGCTCTTCGCTCAACTCCAAGCGATGCACTCGATGCCATCCTCAATATTAGGACACTGAAACAAGAAAGCGTGGTGCGAGCCACTATGACAGCAATTCGCTTAAGGGACTCAGGATACTGGGTCTCTAAGCCCTACGGGCACTCTGCAATTCCAAATAGCAGCAGACATGTCCCCACAAAGACTGACTACTGTATGCCAAGCGAGCACACAGATACACCCTTTACAGTACTCATACCAAAAAGGGAAGAACGGGAAAATGATACTCCAGGCTACGCCGGAGCCTTAAATTTCTACACGGACGGATCTAAGCTAGACAGCAGAGTAGGTGGGGGAGTATACTCCCACGAACTGCACTTAAAAATATCGTTTAGGCTTCCCGATCACTGCAGTGTCTTCCAGGCGGAAGTACTAGCTATCAACGAAGCAATAAACAAACTGCGAGACTATCGTACTGAGGCTACGGCCATAAATATATACAGCGATAGTCAAGCAGCCCTTAAATCTTTACTATCCCTGACTACTAAGTCTAGTTCAGTCACCAATTGTCGCAAATCTCTAAACGAGATCGCGGAGCAATTCGACGTCAACCTCATATGGGTACCGGGACACCGAGATATCCAAGGTAACTGTATAGCGGATGAACTCGCTGGGCGAGGCACGACTGATACCCTCCTTCCAGACAAGGAGGGAATCTGTATGCCCCTAGCTACATGCAAGCTCACCCTCCAAACCCACTCAATCCACGTAGCCAACAGGCTCTGGGAAAATTCCATAACCAGCAGGATAGCAAAACAGACCTGGCCTAGTATAAGCAAATCCCGCTCTATCAAACTATGCAAGCTGAGTAGAACGGATTGCTCGGCAGTAATCCGGGCCATCACGGGGCACTGGATAATAGGCAATCATGCACGAAGGCTTAACGCCCCCTACAATGACTTCTGCAGAAGTTGTAGAGACGAGGAAGAGGAAGAATCTCCAGAGCACTTCTTCTGCTTCTGTCCGGCCTTGAGTAAAAGAAGGCATAAGTTTCTGGGAAATTACTTCCTAACCAATTTAGGGGAACTAGCACTGTCTAGTCCGAGAAAAATAAGCAAGTTTATCCAGTCGACGGGCTGGACCCTTTGGTAGTTTGTAATTTTGAAACTTGAATCTGAAATATAGTAATTACCCTCGAGTGCGGGCAATCCTTTAGGGAGCGATCCATGGTACCACAACGGGCCCAAATGTGGCCTATGTGTGTCGAATACATCGACAGCCATTACAACCTAACCTAACCTAACCTATAGTAGACCAGGTCCGGCCAGTACCTGAGGACTGGGCAATCGCCAAGTCGACAGTCACACTGGACAGACTAAAATGGGCAATTGGAACCTTCCAGCCCTATAAGTCACCGGGCTTGGACGGCAGATCACCCGTCTTCTTGCAGCAAAGGCAGAGCAAACTCCTGTCCATTCTTAGGAAAGTAATGATTAGCAGCCTAGCATTAGGACATATCCCAAGTGCATGGAGTAGATCTAGGGTTGTCTTCATCCCCAAGACCGGAAAGAAAGATATCACCAACCCCAAGTCCTTTAGACCCATCAGCTTAACATCGTTTTTTTTACTAAAAACGCTAGAAAAGCTGGTGAACAATAAAATAAGAAGCACGCTTCTAAAGCTAGCACCGCTGCAACCAACGCAGCATGCATACAGGGCAGGCAGGTCCACGGACACTGCCCTTTGTCAACTGCATAGAGTTTTGCAAACAGCAGTTGATACTAAGGAGGTGGCCATCTGTGCCTTCCTAGACATAGAAGGAGCCTTTGACAATACATCTCATGATGCTGTCCAAGCTGCCCTATCTAGGAGAGGCCTAGACCTAACCACTAGCAGATGAATTGTCTCTCTGTTAAGGTCTAGACAGGCCACGGCAACACTTCATGACAGTACTGTTACGGTTACGACCACCAAAGGTTGTCCCCAAGGGGGGGAATTCTCTCCACTATTATGGAGCTTGTTGGTAGATGAGCTACTTAAAAGACTTGCCAGTAAGGGTATCCAATGCCAAGGCTATGCCGATGACATTGTTGTCATTGCGCGGGGCAGATTTGAAGAAACCCTCTGTGACATTATTCAGCTAGGGCTTAGGATGACGAGCGACTGGTGCAATGAGGTTGGCCTTAACCTCAATCCCGCCAAAACAGTCATCGTTTCCTTTACAAGAAGATATAAGTTGCAGAAATTAAGGCATATAAGGCTCTCAGGAAGCACAGTAGCAATAAGCAAGGAGGTTAAATACTTAGGAGTCACCTTCGATAGCAAGTTAAACTTCGGTTTACATGTAAAGAATGCGATAGCAAAGTGCACCAGGGCACTCTACACATGTCGCAGTATAGCCGGAAAATCATGGGGCACAGCTCCAAAAGTATTAAGATGGCTATACGTAATGGTTGTTAGACCTATGCTCACCTATGGAGCAATTGCTTGGGGTGGTAGAGTGCAACTCATCACTGTCCAGAAACAGCTGCAGAAGCTGCAAAGAATGGCTTGCGTCTGCATAACAGGAGCAATGCGCACCTGTCCGACGGTAGCCATTGAAGTACTATTGGAACTCACACCGCTCCATAAGTTTATCAAAGAAAGGCTACCTTGTTAAGAATGGCAATGGAAGGAGTTGGAAGCAACTGCATCCTAAGCCAAAGAGATGCTGATATGCTATCGGGTGAACTCCGTATGTTGGTGCAACCAAGGGACGAAATGGCAGCAGAATACAAATTCGAGCGAAATTTTCAAGTGAACCTGAGTAGCAAAAGGGATTGGACAACTCTCGAAGAGGTTTATCCCATGAAACTTTACACCACTAAGTGGTATACCGATGGATCTCTAACATGTCAAGGCCCAGGCCTCGGAGTTATAGGTCCTCGGATATCCCACCATGAATCCCTAGAAAAATACACCAGTATCTTCCAAGCTGAAGTATGTGCAATAGGTCGGTGTGAAGACTTCAATTTAACACGTAACTATCAGAATAGAGATATCGCCATCCTATCTGATAGTCAAGCGGCATTGAAGGCAATTAGCAACACGAAATTTACATCAAAGGTAGTCCGGGAAGTCCGTACAAAGCTAGATCAACTGGGATCAAATAACAGGCTTACTCTGAAATGGATCCCGGGGCAGAAGGATATAGCGGTGAACGAAGCAGCAGATAGGCTATTAAGAAGAGGAGCAGAAGTGCATCTGATACGGCCAGAACCGTTCTGTGGCATAGGGAACCACACGATACGAGAATCCCTTACAGATGAAGAGCGACATCTGCGCGCCAACTGTGCTGGGTCAACACTCAGGGGCTACGTCAGGCCAAGGGTCTCCTAGGCAGCTATAACCTTAAACGTTTTAATCAACTCATAACTATGGGGAAGAATAGACTCAGAATACTAACCGGTCTTTTGACAGGACATTGTAGACTGAGAAGCCACCTATATAAGCTAGGCATAGTAAGTAGTGGAAATTGCCGCTATTGCGATATCGAGGAAGAGTTCTCAGAACACAATGTAGCGAATTGCGCCGCCTTATCAAGAAGATGATACTAGGTAGCCATATCATTCAGCCAAAAGGTATTGCAGCCCTCAGCCCAACAAAGATTTTTGAATTTATTCAAGAAATAGGGCTGGCGGGAGAGCTATAAACTTAGAAGGGGATACAATAGATCTAATAGGTCGCAGTATATTTTTCCCACAAATAAGAATAATAATACTCACTGGGGTCCGATTCTTTAATTTTGCGACTTTAAAAATAAATGTTCAATATTTGGCACTTTTATTGGCTCTTGCTGCTATAATCCAATTGCAAAAAAAAAATGCAGTAAGCTACAGTAGAGCATGCTCGACAGTAGGAGACCCAGTACTTTTTGAGTGCAAGCCGTTCACTATAGACTGTTCATCAATGTTGCGTACCATTCATTGGATGGCGCCACTACGAAGATAAGTTAATTCTGTGTTTATTAACTTATCTTCGATAGCGTCTCTTCTTCTTCCTTTTGAACGTAACATTGTTAGTTGAATAACTTCCGCGTTTATTATCCGATTGGAATGAAATTTTCAGAAAAGGTTTGGACTTTAGTGTTTATTATATATACCAAAAACCAAGGCATCATCAGGTGCTCTTGTAATTCGACTTCGAAATTTTATGTAACAATTTTCGGGGGCGGAGGTAGGCTTGACAAAAATCAAAACAAACTTGATCAATAAGAGATATAGATGAACCTACATGCCAAATTTGGTGACTCTAGCTCTTATAGTCTCTGAGATCTAGGCGACACAAAAAGGGACAGACGGACAGACAGACAGACAGATGGACATGGCTATATCGACTCGGCTTTTAATGCTGATCAAGAATATATATACTTTATAGGGTCTGCCACGCCTCCTTCTGCCTGTTAAAACAGCGAGCAGCGAAAATTTAAATTCTCTATTCTTTATGTACAAAACTCTTTGTCCGGACCCATCACGCTGTAGGCCAAACGGCTTAAGATATTGAGCTGAAATATTCAAACGACATAGCTGAGGCATAATTATCGTGTAATGAGACGGGGTTTTTTGATAGGATGACTTTATCATATAGCTGCCATAGGAACAATCAGTTGCAAATAAAACAATAGTATGATGACCTTTGTTGTTTTTTGAGCAATCTCAACCAAACTCATAGATTATGTATTTCTTACTTATTGCTACATTCTGTGATAGAATAAATTGGTAAATACCGAATAACTATATAATATAGCTGCCATAGGAAAAATCAGTTGGAAATATAATATTTTGTATGAAGAGCTTTGTTGTTTTTTGAGCTATCTCACTTACAGATTAAGTATTTCTTACTCATTGTTAGATTCTGTGAAAATTTTGTAAAGATCTGATGAGTATATCATATATCTGCTATAGGAACAGTGGCTTTTGATGCTATTAATATACAATCAAAAGCATTGTGAAGGAGGAGGCTGGATACGATTCATTGGTGTTGCGACTTTCAAAATATATTTGCTGTATAGGGTACTGTTACTCGCTCTTGCTGCTATAATCCAATAGCAGCGAAAACTTTAGAACAGCAAGCAGCGAAAATTTAATTTATATCAGAATCCTCCATCCTTGTCCCTTGCATCAATCGATGTATCTTAGCGCAGCGCTGTCTTCGTGGCATGTGCGTCTGTCAAAATAGGCAGCTGCCGACGGGTCGGCTTAGTTGTCATGTGTGTACATACAGGACGCGTCGGCACTGAAATGGTGTTATTAATTTGAGGAACACACCCAAGCATTAACACAAGGCACTTTGCTAACAAGAAGTATTAAAATACGACCTTTTGTTTTTATGATTTAGGAAAATTCCACAATATGAACCGAAGAGCGCTGATCAGCGATGGCCAGTTTAATTAAACGCACAAACTACAATTGCACTGTACTTTTAATAAAGTAATGTACTTTGAATTATAAATTTGTATAACTTGCACAAAGTCACAAAGGTTCAAATAAAATAGTTTTATCAAACCTGACTTGACTGCTGAGGCGATGAAATAAATAAGATCGAAGATTGCAGATCTGCTGCTGGCAGAGTGCGTTCGTTAAAGAGCGAACCAAAGACGGAGGTAAAATACGCTGCAACGGTTTCAAAAGCTGTGAGCGAGGTTTTGCTGTCAAAGACAATGGGTCAGTTTCCCTTTATATGGAGCAAAATATACCAACATACAAGGCTCACATGAAAATATTATTAAAATCCATAACTATCCTTGGGGTAGTAATCTGTTCACTACACAAGCAACAGTTGCTTACAAATAAGTTTGTTTTAATCGCTTGTTAATAAATATTGCAACACCATCACCATGACATAAACGATCAGAACGAAGCACAAAATAACATCCACATTTGAATCTGAAAACAAATACCTAAACTCTTCGAACTTCTTGGTGAAGCTATGAGCGTTTAAATTACAAATATGTAATCCCTTGTGAAGCTTTGTAAGAATCGTGACAACTGCATGACTGTTAACTTTTGATGTGCTTAAATTAATAGTATTAGACGAAGACATTTTATAATATTAAATTCAAGAAGCGCGCGAATTTTGTTAACATTGATATGTTAACATTTAATTAAATATAAATAATGTTTTTTGTCATTTTAATTTGTATAAAAGTATTTATTTCACTTGATGTTCTTGTCTTGTTCACGTCTTACTTAGTAGTGAGCTCGAAAGCTTTTGAATAGTCGAGAGAGCTTTAGAGCTTTTATGCCTAGATCGAGCTTGTAATCTCTCACTGTTAAATGTAGGCGAAGAGAGAGAGAACAGGAACTTCGACTACATAACTTCCACATCGCTTAAATTAAGACTCTCCTGAGTTTTACAATTCGTTTATATACATATAGTGTTGGGAATTCAAATATGGTAGATTATGTTACATTTTAAGTCTTATATTTCTTCTTTCTTTTTATGTTGGAGCTATGTACATTATTTAAATTAAATTTTCTGTATTTCGGTTCATTTTTGTGTCTTAGAGACTTATAGTTTTTTATATATCCTTCATTTCTAGTTTCTTCAAAATTTTCTCTGGTTTGATTTAAAGTTGTAATGTAATGTTACTTATATTTTAGAATGTTATTATGTATAACTTTTTTGTCACAATTTCCATATTCAATATTCATTGGCGTATTTTGTATTGCTGAGTTATAGCTGTTATTATAATATTCTATAGCTTTACTAACTTTATCTTTGATTGATAGATCTTTGTTTTCAAGGTATATAATTCTTATCTTTTCTGTTAGAGTGTTATGGAATCTTTCAACGTCTGCATTGCCAGTGTGACTGTTCGGTTTCACAAAATGAACTTCTATAGTCTCATTTCTTAAATATTCTTTTATATTTACACTATTAAATTCATTATCAGTTATTTATTTTTCAAAGCTTCCTCTTTGGGATTTGTACGAGCGCATTTTTTCGATTATAGTTTGATTATTGCGATCCTCAAGATAGAAGGCAGAAGCAAATTTTGAAAATCGGTCAATAAAAGTTAGAAAATTACATTTCGAATTTGTATAGATATCCATATGAACAATTTTTCTTATATCGTTTGGTGTTTCCGTATATTTAAATTTTTCTTTTACTGGGCTCCTATCATATTTACACCGATTACAAATGTCACGATTGTTAATATACTTTTGGATGTAATGTTGAAGTTTTGGAAAGTAAATAATCTTTTTTAATCTTTGGTAATTTTCATTTACACCTGAATGACCAGTATCATATTTATGGAATCGTTCAATTTCTTTACAAACATCTTCTTCGTTTTCAATGTCTTTTGCGTGAAATGATCATTTTAAAAATTTTACATTTTTATTGCCTTCGAAAATTTGGATGATTTTGTTTTGAAATTTATTATATTGATGATCGTTATATTCACTGGATATTCCTACTTTGCCTTTTATGATATGATTCTTCAAAACTTCTTCCATTCTATTTTCGAGATCATTTAAATTTAAATAAATTTTCTTATTTCTATTCTTATATTCAAACTCCATAGTTTTTTTATCTGTTAGAATGATTTGTAATTTAAATCTATTAACAACTGTTTCCAAATTACCTAAAATAGTTGTGTCCACAAAGTCTTCAGCCTGTGTATGTTGTGTACTAATGTCATCAACATTGTTTTCTAAAGAGCTACAAGATTTAGCTGTGTTTACGGCACAAATTTCGTCGTTACTTATTCGACTTAAAAAGTCAGCTACCTGGTTATCCTTTCCTTTATTTTTAATTCGCTAAGCTTAACAAGCCATCTATAAAGCATTTCATTAAGTTCTTTTCCGTTATATTTAATCAGCAGCCACTTAAGTGGTTGGTGATCGGACAAAATGTCGAAATTAACTCCATAGAGATATGGACGGAAATAAGCTGTTGCCCACACTATAGCTAGTAATTCCTTTTGTATAGAAGAATAGTTTTTCTCATGGTCATTCAATGTACGACTTGCATAGCAAATAGGATGGCCATCTTGTTGCAAAACAGCACCGAAAGCTATATTACTAGCATAAGTAATAAGCTGCAATTTCTTTTTGAAATCCGGATACTTGAGTACCGGTGCCTCAGTTAAGATTCTTTTTAATTTGTCAAATGCAATCATGAAGTTGGGTTCATTAACATCGATCTTAGCATCCTTTTTAAGGCATTTAATCAATGGATAAGCTACTTGAGAGAAATCCTTTATGAACTTTCTATAACACCCAGTGATTCCTAGAAAAGCTCTAATTTGTTTAACATTTCTCGGAATTTTAATCTGAAGAATGCTGTTAACTTTTGTTGAGTTAGGCTTAACTGGAAATAATAAGAACGTCATCAAGATAGACGACACAAATTCTATTTATTTCATCCTTTAAGACTGTGTTTATAAGACGTTGAAATATGGCAGGAGCGTTTTTGAGCCCAAATGGCATCCGATTAAACTCGCAATGCCCGTGAGGGGTAGAAAACGCTGTCTTTTCCCTATCTTGTTCCTGAACGAGAATTTGGTGAAAACCTTTCGCGAGATCTATAGTATAAGAAAATGCAGTAAGCTACAGTGGAGCAAGCTCGACAGTAGGAGACCCAGCACTTTTTGAGTGCAAAGCGTTAACTATCAATCCCATTCAAAAGATGGCGCTACTACGAACATATCAGTTGATAAACAGAGGTCGCTAGCGTCTCTTCTTCTTCCTTTTGCTCGTAACTTTGTTAGTTGATTAACTTTCACGTTTATCATCCGATTTGAATGAAATTTTCTGGACAGGTTTGGACAATAGTGTGTATTATATGTACCAAAAATCAAGGCGCTAGCTTTAAAGGTTCTCTCGTAATTTGACTTCGAAATTTTATTTTTAAATTTTCGGGGGCGGAGAGGGGCGTGGCAAAAATCTAAAACAAACTCGTTCAATGCAAGATATAGATGAACGTACATGCAAAATTTGGTCTCTCTAGCTCTTATAGTCTCTGAGATCTAGGCGACACAAAATCGGACAGACAGACAGACGGACATGGCTGTATCGACTCGGCTGTTGATGCTGATCAAGAATATATATACTCTATGGGGTATGCCATGCCTCCTTCTGCCTGTTACGCACATTTGCACAAACGTAATAGACCCATTTGTACTTTTTTAAAGTACTGGGTCTAAATATTGCGCTCTTCCTAACTTATCCAATATACCTTCTATATTTGGGATAGGAAACTTATCATCTACTGTGTTTTCATTCAATTTGCGGTAATCAATAACTATACGCCATTTTTTTATTCCACTGTTATCAGCTTTTTTGGGTACAAGCCATAAAGGGGCATTATATGGAGAATTGCTTTTACGTATTATTCCCTGTTGTAGCATTTCTTCAATTTGCTTATATATTTCTTGCTCATGTATTTGAGGATATCTATAAATCTTACAATATACAGGGTTATCCACTACTGTTTTTATCTGATGGTCAATAATACTTTTAGTGCTAAGACACTGACCTTCAAGAAATATTAATGTTTTAAATCTACTTAAAATTTTAGTTAGAGCATTGTTTTCCTCTTGATTTAAATCATTGAAAAGAATTTTCTGTATTCTATCATCTATTTTGATTGGTTCAATTTGATTTACCTCATCAGAGTATGGTGAACTATTTTGAAATTGAATAGTATTATTACACCAGTTTACAGCCACTTTTGCTCTTAGCCCAAAGTATTTTTCCCGTATAGATTTTGACCTCCTAAACATGAAAAAGTATGTTAAAAATTTTTCTATGGCGTAGTTTTTGAGATATTATTTTTTTAAATTTTTTCATAGGTGACTCAGCTTCTTCGAGTATAAATCGTAAACGCGATTACCGTTTTCAACAAAATTAGGTTTCAACTAAAGGTAATGAAATTTTCTAAAACTTTTTTATACAAAGTTTTGAAATCAGCTCGATCTTCATAATGTTTGCGCCTCTTAAAGTTGAAAAATTCAATTTTTTTGCGAAAAAAACACAAAAAGGGGTTCAAACAAAAATTCATAAAGTATATTTAACAAAAAATTAAAAATAAAAAAATGATGCAGACATAGAGCCTGAACTCTCCCGAGTAAAACAAGCCATCGTTCATAGAAATCGGTGGATTAACTATTGAGTAATACGACTTTTAATGGAAAAACACAAGTTCTAAAAATGTATATTTATCGCTTTTCGTGCGATACTTCAATATTGATATTGGATATATTCGTGCGATATACATGCAACACAAGTGCGATACACGTATATCGCACGAATATATCCAATATCAATATTGAAGTATCGCACGAAAAGCGATAAATATACATTTTTAGAACTTGTATTTTTCCATTAAAAGTCGTATTACTCAATAGTTAATCCACCGATTTCTATGAACGATGGCTTGTTTTACTCGGGAGAGTTCAGGCTCTATGTCTGCATCATTTTTTTATTTTTAATTTTTTGTTAAATATACTTTATGAATTTTTGTTTGAACCCCTTTTTGTGTTTTTTCGCAAAAAATTGGATTTTTCAACTTTAAGAGGCGCAAACATTGTGAAGATCGAGCTGATTTCAAAACTTTGTATAAAAAAGTTTTAGAAAATTTCATTACCTTTAGTTGAAACCTAATTTTGTTGAAAACGGTAATCGCGTTTACGATTTATACTCGAAGAAGCTGAGTCACCTATGAAAAAATTTAAAAAATTAATATCTCAAAAACTACGCCATAGAAAAATTTTTAACATACTTTTTCATGTTTAGGAGGTCAAAATCTATACGGGAAAAATACTTTGGGCTAAGAGCGAGACACAGATAATTCATTTGTAAACTAGTGTTATTAATTGTGATTGTATTCTGATAAAAATCAATAACAGCATTTAATGGCTTAAGAATGTTTTGCCCTATAATAGCATCGAACGATTTGTTAATAAATGTTGTCAATTTCCAACTCATTGTGGCATCTTCTTTAAGTTTAAGAAGCAACTCAGTTATAATTTCTTGCGTTATTAGCGATATTGAATTTAGAGATGAAAATGATATTGGATGACACAAAGTTCTTCGAGGATATTGTCACATTTTATTTTTATATAACATGGAAGTTGTTGAAACAGTATCAATCAAGGCTGTGATTATTTCATTGTTTAAAGTTAAGTTAATCAAAGGAAGTGATTTTTCGAGGCAACTATATGAAAATTTTCATGGCAAGAATAGTTCTTTGGCTCAGACATTGATTCAGAAGTGAAGCTTTCATATTGATTATCATTTTTAAATTGGCAACAATTAGTTTTATCTACTTCGACATGATCGATTTCCATTTTTGAAATATGGCTTTGTTGATTTGTACAGTTCTGATTTGAATTTAAATTTTGTGTTCCTGATCGAAAGTTTCCTGAATTAGCTTTTACATTTTGGAAATTGTTGTTGTGCTTTGCATTCTGATCTTGATTGTTATAATTTGATTTGTAAGATCGGTCTCTTTGATTATTTGTATTATTATTTTGATATTGATAGTTTTGATTTTCCGTTTTGTTCGATTTTTCATTACATTGTGAAAATTTTGTTTTAAGATTTTGAGTTTTAAGAAGACCTTCGGTTTCTAATAAATCGAAAGCTTATCTTAAATTTTTTACATTTCTATTAATTACGACTGAAGCTAAATTTACATCGATATTTTTCAAGAATGTTCTTAACATAGCTTCTTCAACATTTTTGGGACTAAACTCAGAATGCTTTACATTATCATATTCCTTTTTTTTTTTTTTATTAATTTTACACATTATACTTCTTAAAGATTTAAAATATTCTGTAATATCGTTTTTGTTACTTAGCATAAACGCTTCTTGGTAAAGTTTATTATAAGACTCCTTTACGCCAAAATTCCGAATAAGAATCGTTTTGATGTCATCCCACGACGGCTCGGAATTCTCGATGGTTCTCACAACATGTAGAGCTGCGCCTTGCATTTTGTGGAGGATGACACGGCGAAGAACGTAGTCTCCTGCAGTAGATGTGGGAGGTAATAATGAAAATATCATCTCCACTTCACGAATAAATGATGATAGAGCCCTTGAGTTGTCTCCTCTGTACTCGTGAATGTGGTGGCCATCCTTAAGAATGTCCCCAAACGATAAGGTAAAATCGTTTGCCATCGCTGTCAAAGAATAAATAGACGTTGAGTTCTTTAGAACTTACAATATACTAACAGAATTAGTTCTGTTAGTTCTCCGTCGCTAATCGATGCCAAACGTTCTTCTGAACTTGTCATCGAACCAATTGTGAACAGAATAAGTTCGCTCCGAGATGCTGGTGTATGTGTGTGCAATTGCTGATTTAAACACACAGTCACACATACAGTTTGTCAAAAAACACTTTACACACTGAAAATTAAATTTATTTTTTTACTTTCGAAAAAAATAACAGAACTATGAATAGGTAGCTTAAAAAACAACAAATACTATAATAACTCATTTTTGACACTGTCAATAAACACTTTACACTTTTTGTTTTGCAAGATTTGTTTTGTTCCCATTCTTTGACAAAACGGTGCTTTACCGTTAACTATGGCTTTTTAAAGTAATTTTGGGTCGTAGATTCCAAAAATGTTAATCTTTTTCATGTCCGAGCAATAGTTTTCGAGATAAAAATGGCAAAGTTTTACAGGTAAAAAGCTTAATTTTTCTTTTTTTAATTTAAAAAATTATATAAAAATAAAAAAAAATATTTTTTGTCAAAGCGTTTAAAGCTTTTTCGTCTACGATCATTTTAAAAGTAGTTTGAACCAAAACGGACAACAATTACAACAAGTGTTTCTTGACAAACTGTACATACAGAGATGAGTACAGTTTCCAATGCCGGCACGCCGGCACAAGATGTTTCTAGGGTAAACACGAAGTTGTACGGGATGCAGAAAACATCCGATGCACAAAAACACTTAGTTGGTTTTTATTCTTCTGTACACACTTTTGCGAATCTCTTTGTCAAAGCCGGTATGTTCTGACAAAACGTGCCTTTTCAGGTAATGTGTCTTTTGCACAAGGTAGGTATGTATGGAATTACATACAAGCACAAATTCGCTCAATACTGCACTTAAGTGAGTATTTTGATGTTTTTGGT
The DNA here is from genome assembly GCA_035044365.1 of Drosophila neotestacea. Taxonomy (NCBI): domain Eukaryota; kingdom Metazoa; phylum Arthropoda; class Insecta; order Diptera; family Drosophilidae; genus Drosophila; species Drosophila neotestacea. The sequence goes on along the minus strand of JAWNMD010000122.1, from coordinate 193,043 downwards.
TTCTTCGTCGGCTGCGCCAATTTTGTTAACATTGATTTGTTAACATTTAATTAAATATAAATAATGTTCTTTGTCATTTTAATTTGTATAAAAGTATTTATTTTACTTGATGTTCTTGTCTTGTTCACGTCTTACTTAGTAGTGAGCTCGAAAGCTTTGGAATAGTCGAGAGAGCTTTAGAGCTTATATGCCTAGATCGAGCTCGTAATCTCACACTGTTAAATGTAGGCGAAGAGAGAGAGAGAACAAGAACTTCGACTACATAACTCTCGCTTATTACAAACAGACGAAAAATAACAATGGATAAAGAAGCTATTTTCCTCAAGAAAAGATCGTTCCTATGGCAGCTATATGATATAGTTGTCCGATCCGGGCTGTTCCGATATATGTACTGCGTGCAGCAAAAAGACAGAACTGTCCCAAGTTTCATCAAGATAGCTTCAAAACTGAGAGACTAACGTATGCGGAATGAAATACGAACAAAATTTTAAATTTTCTCAATAAGTGCCTAGAAACATTAGCGCAAAGCAAAACATTGGATAATCAACAGTACTATTCCAGCATGTATATAGATAAAAATTATCTTTCTATATAATGCACAGTAGCGGTAATGTCTCCAAACACAGCAGAGGGTCGGAAATTGGCTTGCCCAAATTGCGCAAATAACCCAAGGCAGCCAAAAAATTAAATTTTTCAATACTTTTCTGCTATAGTCTTCATGAAAAATTTTATTTTTAAAGTAATTTCGGATATTCAGAACGGGAAAAAAATAGGTTAGAGCAACTTAGTCCGGAAAATAATTTATATTACATCAATCTTAAGATAGAGCCAAATCAAAGGCAAAAAACTGTGAGTCGCACAGCAAAGTCGTATAAATAATAACAATAACAATAAAATCGTTCCTAAGAGCACAGAAATGCAGAAAAAGACAATCAGACTTCGGTTGCGTTCGCTTTCAAGAAATCTTTTTTCAGCAAGCAGTTTAAGAGTATGCATAATGGATGATGAGACGTATTTCACAGTCGAAGGTCATGAATGGACCCCAAAATACTATTTTAAGCTTTCTAATATTGAACCACCTAAAAATATCACTAAAATCACAAAATTAAAATTTCCTAAGAAGGTTTTTTTATGGCTGGCCATAAGCGGGCGTGGAGGGACAGACACAAGAAGGGACAGACAGACAGATAGACGGACATAGCTAATTTACGGGGTCGGAAGGGGACGTGGCGAAATTCTAAAACAAACTTGATCAATGCAAGATAAAGAGGAACCTACATTTTGTTTATCTAGCTCTTATAGTTTTTGAGATATAGGAACTAAAAAAAGGGACAGACAGACGGACATGGCTATATCGACTCGGCTGTTGATGCTGATCAAGAATATATACACATTATGGGGTCTGCCACGCCGTCTTCTGCCTGTTACGCACTTTTTTTTTGGACAAACGTAATAGACCCTTTTGTATTTTTGTAAAGTACAGGGTCTTAATATAGCGCAAGCTAACTTTGGCGCGCCAAAGTTTGGAGACCCTTGCAGAGCCCTGATTTCTTAACGATCCTTCATATGGCATCTTTATGAAATAGTTGTCCGATTTGCACCAAATTGGGGCAGCCTGTTAAAAATTAATCCAAACAAACAATGTGTGAGTTTGGATAAGAAATCTTAAGAAACAAAAAAAGTTTTTCATACTAAATGTTGATTTTGAGCCGATCGTTCCTATAGTAGCTATATAATATAATGATCCGGTCCGGGCGGTTCCGACATATGTACTGCGTGCAGCAAAAAGACGAACCTGTACCAAGCTTCAACAAGATAGCTTAAAAATAAGTTTGTATACGGACGGACATGGCTATATCGAAAAATTGTTATACCCTCTGCAAGGGTTAAAGTTTGTTATGTTAGCCCTTGGGTATCGAAATATCGATAGCAGACCAGCTGTAGCTAGCTCCACCTAACGTCATCAAGTGGGTGACAACAACAACATAGCAACAGCTGAGCCAATCAGAGACTACGAAAACTACTCAAGCTAAGAAAAGGAGAGGATCAGGGAATTAAAGATTAGGCTGAGAAAATAGGCAGGAGAAAAGATGTAGGAAGGTTAGGTTTTTAGTCAAGATTTCCACGTGAGTTGTTGCGAGTGCATGCGCTGCTGGCAAGCAGAAGTTACAACACTTGTTTTTTTATACATGCGTTTTGTCATAAACATAAACGCCCTAAACATAAACAGTAAAAAAATCAACGCGCAATCCACACAGCAGCTGGACAAAGCTTGGGGAATCGGCGGAGCCAACACAACCTATTTTGGCCGGCAGCCGCTCAAGGCACAGCAGCTTGCCATTATCCTATCAACAGCACAGGCAGACAGACACTCACAGGAGCCGAAGCTAAGCCGTGAGTTCGTCCCTGTACATAACGTGGTGCATGTCCATGCCCTTAGCACCACGTTACACATGTCCTTGTGATTGCGCCGCAGTGAGGCATTCGAAACGCCAGCAGTCCGTGCCACCTTTAATGGTCGAACTTCAGCCAGCAGCCAACAGCCCGCAGCCAACAGCCGGCAGCTATAAGCCAGCCCGGCGAGCAGCTTTATAGCCAGCCACCATAGTTTCAGGCACTGTAGATACTTTACGCCCTGCTAAGCTCAGCCAGCAGCCATTCCAGCGCAGGCGTAGCCAGCCACGCATACTGCTTCTGTTAGGCGCAGACCGCAGCACATACTGTTTCCATCGAGGAGCCGCCAGCAGTTAACTGCTTGCATGTGTGTGCTTGTGTGTAGATCCTGTCCGCAGCTGCATCACCTGTTGGAGACGACTCAGTATAGTTGGAAAAACCTGCAAATAAATATAAATAATTAATTAAAGTCATATGTAAATATCATTGTAAATACATATGTGCGTGTGTATTTACTTTTCTCACCCATCTGATAAAGGGTTGCCAGACTGCTGTTTTTTGTATAAAATCGTTAGTGAGTTTCGTGTCGATATATTTGTTAGTAAATATCGCCAAATATGAATGCTGCAATTTAACCCTGAGTCGCGAGATATAAAATAATAGAATTAATTAACTAATTAAATTTGTTAAATTTGAAATTTAAACAAAAATTATTTGCTAATTATTTATTTAGGGTGAGATGGGTATGTGGAGAGGTTGGATAAAAGTCTGGATTAGGAGTCGGCACAAACTGTCGCAGCCGAATATAGGATGGGAGGGCTTCGTAAGATGGAATAACATCTGTCCATCTAATCCTTGCCAGCAATTTGTCCGTTTAGGCGTTATGAGACCGAAGTCCGAATATATTCCCGAAAGAAACAATATAAATAATTTTGTTAACCCGACTCGCCCAGTATCGAGGTCGTACTCATCCCTGAGTAGTACCGATAGCTAGCCGGCAAATCGATACTTGGCTGCGACCGATTAGTCGAATCATAACAAGTTAAAGTCTGTTGGCAATATTGCCTTGCCTCTGAAAATCTCTATCTTACAGTTGAAAAAATGAGAAAGAAATTAATAGCCAATAAATGAATTCGTTTAAAATAAATACTTTTGAAAATTACAATATAATTTAGAATTATAGTTTAATATGGTATTTATGGGGGGCCGCATAATTAATTAATGCAATAGAAAATATATTAGGGAATCTCTACACACTCGCATAAGAGGTTCATGGTTGGGTGGGTAGAGACCGCTAAGATCGATCACAATCTAAGATCCGGCGAAGCTAAGCAGCTGATTGGAATTAAGTGCAAGCCTTGGTTTTTTTTTTCGAACAATAACAATTTTGATTTTTATACCCTTGCAGAGGGTATTATAATTTTGTTACGAAATGTGTAACGCATTGAAGGTGACCTCACAGACCCCATAAAGTATATATATTCTTGATCAGGGCGACGAGCTGAGTCGATATAGCCATGTCCGTCTGTCCGTATGTTTCTATGCAAACTAGTCTCTCAGTTTTGAAGCTATCTTGATGAAACTTGGTACAGATCCGTCTTTTTGCTGCACGCAGTACATACATACATGTCGGAACCGGCCGGATCGGATAACTATCGTATAGCTGCCATAGGAACGATCGGTTGAAAATAAACATTTAGTATTGTTCACGTCAAAAGAAGAAGGTGTCATCGCACCATAATTTGACGTTAACAGAGCTCGTAACAGAGTCTCCACTTTCCTCTCTTGCTGCGCTCGCTCTGCTTTAAGCGAGGCTTAGTATTAACGCACTTAGGGCAATTCGTTCTATTACATTTCGGCAATCAACACCCACAGAACGTATATTTTCAAGTTCAATAAATACACATATAAACCGAACCCAAAACGTGTTTTTCAACTTCCTACATTTCATCGTTGGATTATTTTGCTGCCTTGCGATCCTAAACTACAACATTTGGTCCTTGGAGCCGGATATTTACAATCAATCCTGTTCGCCCCAGCAAGCTATAGGATAAGCAAGATAAGTAATTAGTCGAATAAGAAATATTACATACCGCCATTTTGTCGTCCGCCATATTTTTTCCAACTAGAGAAAAAATATTTTTCTCTAAGATTCCAATCCGATTCAATCCTAATTGCTTCAAAGGTATTCCTAATAAAACAAGAAAACTATTAAGAGTAATTTAACATTCAAGTGCAGCGAATAACAGACAGACATACATAGCCGGCAGCATTGGCAGCCACATACATATGTATGTATGTATGCATGCATTTATGTAAGCTGTACTTACCTTTTTTTCAAGTGCACCTATGTATATGTAATTACATTCCTCCTTCGTTGACTCCTAGTGGTAATTTATTATATATTATTGCTAAATTCAAAGTGCGACTCCAATGCAAGTCAAAACGTACAGACATACATACATACGTACATAGCCAGCAGCGTTGGCAACCACATATGCTTGTATGTATGTATGTACATATGTAGATGAACTTACATTGGTCAAGTGCGCACACAAAAGGTTTAATTGCACAATTTATTGACTCCTCCAATTATTATTTTATATTATCTTCACGTTCACTGCATGATTTAAAAACAAGTTCAATCGTCCAAACATATATATACATATCATTAAGTGTTGTCTTTAATTCCAACTAACACTTAGCTGTATGTAAGCATACACTTGTTTCACTAACTTGTTATAATATCACAAAAAGTTAATAATAACACACACAAAACATTGGCCAAACTTTAAGAGATTCCGAACAAAGAGATTATTAAAGTTTTCAATCGGCCGCAATAAATATTAAAACTTATAAACGAGAAAAGTAAACAAGTGATGTGCATTTCCAAGCAGTAACGAGTCGAATACAAATAAACGATTACTCGACTGCTCAACGATATTTGTGTTTTATTTTTATGTTAATTGTTGATTATATATACTAACACTCCCTTCCACACATATATGCAATCCAATTATCATTCAACTCCAACTATCGTGCAACTTTAAATATCGTGCAACCTAACCTATCGCGCAACTTCTATTATCGGCCGACGTCAACTATCGTGATCTTCAATATTGAATAACTTCCACTATCGTGAACTTCAACTATCGTAAATTTCAATATTGAATTTTTCAACTATCGTACGATTTTTTAATATCGCAACTTCACGCATCATACCCATCCAACTATCGTTTGACTTCAATTATTATTCAACTTCCAATATCGTGCAACTTAAATATCGTTTAAGGCCAGCTTTCACCACAAATTCGCTCGCATTAGATATTTAAGCATTGTGATTCACTTGTCGAAAATATATCATCCAACTGTATCGACTCCATACGATCCGATATATATTTAGAAAAAAAAATATATTTCTTATTATTCAAGTTTCCATTTGGTTCGCTTTCTTCTTTTCACTTGCTAAGAGTAATTATCGATACGCTGTATAAAATCGATTTGGCCGCGAGTGTGTTATGCCCACTGAGAAAGAACTAGGGAAGAAAACTTTATCGGTCCCCACTAAGAGCGGCTTTAAGTCAAGTCTCCATACCACTCCAACTCTTCAAAGAAGACTCTCTTCTTCGTCGTCGAAGTCCCCGGCGCTTAAACCTTCTTCCGGCCGTAAGCCTCAGCCACTCAAGGCACACACCACAGAAAGTCTCAAGGTTCCTCTCTCAAGGACAACTCGTTCATCCGCTGAAAAGGAACGAATTCGTGTCGAGATGGTTTTCGACGATTTTATTGCCGCCGCAGATTTGCTAATCCGATATGAAAGCAAAATCAATGTGGCTTCCACCTCCACGACTGTACCTTCCGGTACTGTGCCAACCCTGCACACTCTCCAAATCCGACTTGACCATCTAGAGAGCCTTTGGGTAGTTGCAAAAGGGGAGTACAAACTCTGTGCCAGGGCCCTCCGTTCTGACGAAAACAACGCTGACGTCAAAGCTGTGCTAGCCAAATACGAGCGGTGTTATGAGGTGTATGAGAGGTGTGGGGCTGAGCTTCGGGTGCAAATTGAGCAAACCTCGTTTGCAACCAGGCCTGCTGAACAAGTCCCAGCGTGGACTTCAGCTCCCGTCGGTGTTCGACTCCCGGCTTGCGACACGGAGATTTTTTGTGGGGACTATTTAAAATGGCCTACGTTTCGTGATCTCTTCACAGCCATCTATATTAACAATTCTAGGCTGACCCCAGTTGAAAAGTTGTACCACCTTAACGCGAAGACCGCTGGCAAAGCCAAATCCATCGTGGCAAAGTCTCCGCTTACGAACGCTGGATTTGACTCCGCGTGGTCCGCGCTTTCTGCTCGATATGAGAACAAGCGGCTATTAGTGAATAGTCAGTTAAGGCTAGTTTCGAATTTATCCGCTATAAGCTCAGAGTCCGCCATGGCTATCAAAGATCTGCAGACTACCATCCAAAGTGGTCTAGCGGCTCTCGAGCAATCCCAGATTTCTACAGACAATTGGGACTGTCTGCTAGTTTATTTTGTGTCTTCTAAATTGCCCAAGCTCACGAGGTCTTTGTGGGAGCAGTCATTATCCCACAAGAACGACATACCGTCTTGGAACGAATTCAATCAGTTCCTCTGTGAACGTTACCAAACGTTAGAAGTGCTCGAAGACGGCAGTTCGCCTTCAAATACGCAAGTGTCTTCCAAACAGTCACGTAATCCTCCCACTTTTCGGCGGGTGAATGCTCATGAAGCGAGAGTAGCGTCCAGAGTCAAAAGCTGTGACCTCTGTGCTAAGGAAGACCACCCAATCCGACTGTGTCCTCGCTTCCTTCAGATGACGGTAGATCAAAGATCCGCTTACATCAAGCAGAAGCAATTATGCTTGAATTGCTTTGCTCGAGGACACCGTTTGAAAGATTGTAACAGTTCCTACAATTGTTTCACCTGCAAGAAACGTCACCATAGTCTCCTACATCGAAACGAGTCCCCTTCAATTAATCCCTCTTCTACGAGTGCACATACTACTCAAATCTTACAGTCCACTTCTTCAACTCCACAAGAAAAGGTTCAGAGTTTTCTCGTTTCCAAACCGCATGGTGTCCTCTTAGGCACAGCTATTGTCAATATATGGCACAATGGCTCCACATTTCCAGCCCGCGCTTTAATTGACCCAGGTTCGGAAGGATCTTTCATCTCTGAAAGATTGTTCCGCCTGATCAAATTGCCATTCCAACCAGTTCAGGCCAAGATTTCAGGGATCAGTCAAATCCCTTCGACCACTCAGAAGTTGTGTACGTTTAAGCTGGTATCTCCTCATTGGCCACATATGCGAATCAACACTTCGGCATATGTTCTTCCCAAATTGACAGGCGATTTACCTTCAGAGACAATTTCCCGAGCCTTGCTTAAGGATATGCCAGATCTCCAATTTGCCGACCCGTCCTTCTCCACGAGCTCACAGGTGGATGTGCTGATAGGAGCTGACATCCTTCCTTCAATTATCCTGAAGGGGGTCAAACCCAACATTTGTGGAAGCCTTTTGGGACAAGAGACAATCTTCGGATGGATTATCTCTGGGCCTGTTCCAAAATTGCAGGCGAGGGCTATATCTTCCTTCTCTACTCAAGTAGTTCCGAAAACTAAAGACCCGTTAGACAAGCTTCTCACCAAATTTTGGGAGGTGGAAGATCAACCAGTTCCGATTCCGTGTGCGAAGAGAACTTCGTTCGCACCACGCGAAGGGACAGATCTGGTCGGTACATTGTCACGCTACCATTCAGATCCCCAGATCGCGTTAGCTTAGGTCATTCAAGATCCATCGCACTGGCTCAGTTCCTCCGCAACGAAGGCCGATTAAAGAGAAATCTTCCACTTAAAGAGCAGTACGATGCGGTGATCCAGGAGTACCTGGATATGGGGCATATGAAACAAGTTTACCCAGGCAAAGATTCTAGTAGCTTTTATTTGCCGCACCATGCCGTTATCAAGCCAGACAGCACCACGACCAAGGTTCGCGTTGTATTTAACGCCTCCAATCCATCGTCGAACGGCAAAAGTCTAAATGACATTCTTCATACTGGTCCCGTTCTTCAATCCGATTTGACTGTTCAGGTTCTTAAGTGGCGTTTCCACCGCTACGTGTTCAATGCCGATATCACCAAGATGTACAGGCAAATATTAGTAGATCCGACTCACACCCCGTTTCAAAGGATCTTATTTAGAGACAAGGATGGTCAGTTGTGCGACTACGAGCTCAACACAGTTACCTTTGGGGTCAATTGCGCTCCTTTCCTTGCAATTCGAGTCCTTCAGCAGCTGGCTCAAGATGTGCAAGCCAAGTTTCCGCGAGCGAGCACCATCCTGTCTGAGCACATGTATGTAGACGATGTTTTATCCGGAGCACACTCTGTCAATGAGGCTGTCACAGCCATTCAAGAGCTCCGCGAAGCACTAGAGGGTGCTGGGTTTCCATTAAGAAAATGGACTTCCAATTCCAAGGCCATTCTAAAGGGCATTCCAAACGACCATCTCTTATCCGTCGATTTTCTAGAAATTGACGACGCCAGCACTACAAAGACGCTGGGCATTCGGTGGCAAGCCACGACTGACGAATTCTTCTTTCTGCCTTCTCCGCTCGCATGCAAGTCAGATTACACTAAGCGTGAAGTGTTGTCACAGATCGCGAAGCTGTTTGATCCAGCTGGCTGGCTAGCACCATTTATCGTCCGTGCCAAAATCTTTATGCAGCAAATTTGGCTTCGAGAATTAGGGTGGGACGAGTTGCTGCCTCTCGATCTTGTCCAGCAGTGGCAAGAGTTCCTAACCAGCTATTCCGGCCTGCGAGACATCCGCATTCCAAGGTGGGTCCACTCTCAACCGAAGGCAAGACTGCAATACCACGGGTTTTGTGATGCGTCTCAGAGTGCATATGGTGCGGCGATTTATGTTCGTACCGAATGCAATTCTGTGGTTTCTGTCCATCTTCTAGGGGCCAAAACTAGGGTAGCTCCTGTCAAGACAGTCTCCTTGCCACGATTAGAGCTTTGTGGTGCTGCTCTACTTGCCGAACTCTCGGCAGCGCTCCTTCCGCAACTTCCAGTGGAGAATTTTGAGGATTTCTACTGGACGGATTCCACAATCGTATTGGCTTGGTTGAACAAGCCCCCTTGCAAATGGACCACCTTCGTAGCTAATCGGGTTACCAAAATTACCCAGTCCATCGACTCCACGAAATGGGCTCACGTCCGGTCAGAGTATAATCCAGCAGACTTGGCGAGCAGAGGCGCCTCACCCCAGGACTTGGTAAACAGTGACCTTTGGTGGCATGGACCTGAGTGGCTCCGTCTCCCGCGAGATCAGTGGGTTGTTTCCATCAGCATGGCTCTCGAAACCGACGAGGAGGCTCGAGCCGTCAAGTGCCATGTGGTGAAGGTGCCAACTTTTGAGCTGCTTGACCGTTTTTCTAAGCTCGACAAGGCGTTACGAGTCATGGCATACGTGTCCCGCTTCATCCAGCGCTGCCGGAACCCTTCGATGCGATTTCCTCAAGAGCTCTGCAACAAGGACCTCGATAACGCTCAAGTAATCCTTATTCGGCAAACCCAGCGTTGTGAGTTTGCTACCGAGTATGGTTGTCTGCTTGACAAAAAGCAGATTCCCAAATCCAGTAGTATTATGAACTTATGTCCTTTCATCGATCAACGAGGCATTCTTCGCTGTTGCGGTCGTGCGAGAGCTTCCAGTTCGTTAAAATATGACGAGCGGCATACAATCATCCTTCCACCTAATTGTGTCTTTTCGCGCCTCTTGGTCCGCTTTACGCACCTGATTTCCCTGCACGGGGGTAACCAGCTAACAGTTAGCCTCATCCGAGCAAAGTATTGGATTCCGAAGCTGAAAACCATCGTCAAGTCCACGATCAATTCTTGCAAGGTTTGTGTAATCCATCGCAAAAGACTCCAAATCCAGCTCATGGGCGACTTACCAACAGAGAGAGCTTAATTTTCCCGCCCTTTCACGCACACTGGGGTCGATTTCGCAGGACCCTTCGACATCAAAAACTACACAGGGAGGGCGTGTCTCATCACCAAGGGTTACGTCTGCGTGTTTGTGTGCTTCAGCACAAAGGCAATTCATTTGGAGGCTACTTCCGACCTCACAACGGAAAAGTTTTTAGCGGCCTTCTTTATAGCGCGACGTGGCTGCCCTTATCAAATGTATTCCGATAACGGGAAAACCTTCGTGTGAGCGTCGAAGGTGCTTTCGAAGGACTTTCTGGAATCGGTTAGAACCGGAATTATCTCTTCCAATAACCATCAACGGTTAGCCTGGCGCTTCAATCCCCCAGGCGCTCCACACATGGGAGGTTTGTGGGAAGCGGGTGTTAAAAGCTTCAAAACTCTATTCTACAAGTCCACGTCTTCCTTCAAATACACTTTCGAAGAACTGTCCACGCTTTTATCGAAGGTGGAAGCCTGTCTCAACTCAAGGCCAATCTCTCCGATGTCTGAGGATCCGACCGATCTATTGGCGTTGAGCCCAGGCCATTTTTTGATCGGCGGTCCTCTTCTATCCATAGCCGAGCCGGAAATTACGGAGAAGGCTGTGTCAATCATCAACCGTTGGCAACGTCTTAAAGCTCTCAACCAACAGTTGTGCCTCCGTTGGAAGGAGGAGTACTTAAAGGAGCTTCATAGACGGAATAAGTGGCAACTACCGACCCGAAATCTGCAAATTGGCGACATGGTGATTGTCAAAGATGACAATCTACCTTCAAACGAATGGCGCCTTGGTCGGATTCAGGCACTATTTCCAGGCGCGGATGGCTTAGTCCGGGTGGTTGATGTCGCAACCACCCGGGGCGTTATCAAACGGCCGGTCGCTAAACTCGTACTCCTTCCTGTAGATACTCAAGTCCACGTTCGAGAGTCCAACTAACCGTGTGTCGTCCATATAAATGTATCGTTTTCCTACTCCTTAGTAATAACGCATAATTTAACCTTCATTATCAGCAGTATGGCATCGCAGTCTGGATCTGACCAACCTGGCAACGTCATCCCTTTCCGTTGCAGAGTGTGCCGTGGAGTCCACGCCCTACGCAAGTGCCAGCGGTTTCTCAAGCTCTCCGCAGAGAAACGCCTCCGGACAGTGCTTGTCAATAAGTACTGCGCCAATTGCCTGGCTCCGGTGGCTCTTGCCGAAGTGGCGATAGATGTCGGATCTGCGGCAAAGACCATCACACCCTGCTCCATCTAGGCGACCGCATATCGCGCTCTTCGCGCCTTCCGCGCTCTTCGCATTCTTCGCGCGCTCCGCGCTCCTCCAGGTCTGCGCAATCTGCACGCGCTCCGCGTTCGTCACGCCGCAATCCAAGGGCACGCTCACCGTCAGCTCTCTCGCGCAAGAGGCCAGTGGCCCCAAGGACCTCACTCAGCTCCTTACTTCAAACCCGAGCCGTGAGTTTGATGCCGACTGCCCTAGTGCTGATTGATAACGGGGCGAAGACTTTCGAGACGCGCGTGATCCTGGATGCCTGCTGTTCCGTAAGTCGCATCAACGCTTCACTAGCAACGGCTCTAGGGCTTTCCGTCACTCGCGTGGGCGCAGACAGCGCATGCACAGCCATCACAGCCGACCGTCAGGCTGGAGGTCGTTTTGAAGGTGGAGCCGCACATGCACGCCACGACGCCCGACAAGGATCTGCCGTGCGATATCGTGAAGCGTTTCACAAATATCGCTCTGGCGGATAACCTGTTTTATCGCCGAACCACCATTCCTTTGGTACTGGGCGCCGACGTTTTCCAGCGAGTAATTCGCCCCGGCTTGCTCCCCAGCGAGAACGGCGCACCGGTAGCCCAAAACACAGCTTTTGGGTGGATTCTCTCCGGCTCCTGCAGCGTATAGCTCCTTATTCTTGCCCTAACAAGGCAAGGGGGGGGAGAATGTTCACGTCAAAAGAAGAAGGTGTCATCGCACCATAATTTGACGTTAACAGAGCTCGTAACAGAGTCTCCACTTTCCTCTCTTGCTGCGCTCGCTCTGCTTTAAGCGAGGCTTAGTATTAACGCACTTAGGGCAATTCGTTCTATTACATTTCGGCAATCAACACCCACAGAACGTATATTTTCAAGTTCAATAAATACATATATAAACCGAAACCCAAAACGTGTTTTTCAACTTCCTACATTTCATCGTTGGATTATTTTGCTGCCTTGCGATCCTCCACTACAACAAGTATGAAAAACTTTTTTGTTTCTTTAGATATTTCAACCAAATATAAACATGGTGTGTTTGATTAAGTTTTAAACAGGCTGACCAAATTTGGTGTAAATCGGACATCTATATCATATAGCTGCCATAGGAATGATTGGTTCGAAAACAACATTTAGTATGAAAAACTTTTTTGTTTCTTAAAATATCTCAACCAAATATACACATTGTGTGTTTGATTAAGTTTTAAGCAGGCTGACCAAATTTGGCGTAAATCGGACTACTATATCATATAGCTGTCATAGGAACGATCGGTTCGAAATCAACATTAAACAAATTTTGTAAGAATCTGACGGCTTACACAGGGCACTGCAAGGGTATCCAAACTTTGGCGCGCCAAAGTTAGCTTGCGCTATATTGTTTATTATATATATATTATTTATATATTTATTATATATATGTCGTAGATCGGTAATTGTGGGTTTTAATATTAATCTTGAGTGTAAACTATTTAATGTTAATAATAAAGCGAGTTATTTATCAGAGTTGTTATGTTATGTGATATCAGGGTTACCACTGAAAAACAAAGGGTGAGGCAAGGATTTGCTCGCGGCGTTGCTGCCTGTTTAGGCATTAATACCTGCTTAGTTATAGTATTTATTTCGTTATGTTTATTATTTATTTGTTTTTTGTTTATTTAACCTATTTATTTATTTATTACAAAGCTTAACATATAACGTAACTTATGTATGTACATATATATTAAAATTGAATTATTATCTGTCCACAGCCACTGTTTCCTCTTTAGATTCTTCTCTAGCTGCTCGAGTGTTCGGTGTTGAAATAGGGTGGTTCCAGTAGGCTTGTTTATTCATACCTAATGGCCTGAAAGATAAGCATGGAAAGAAATGTTAGTAATAATTAAATACATGTTTGTTATAGCAAATCAAAAATGAAAGTGTAAATACCTCTTTAATGAAGTGAAGGGTGAGCAACGAAACTGCAGGCGAATCGCTAGCACAATAATTTCCTTTCATTCCAAACAGATACGCTAAAGAAGGTGACCGTGGTGAATTTTCAAAATAAAAATTGTTGTTACCCGACTATCCGTGTATCGAGGGTTATATCCATCCCTGAAGCAATCGATGTGCGGATTCGATAAAGTTGTGGGCAATTAACATCTGCAAGCTTTAACATACTTTTTAGAAAATTGCGCTGTAGTGCATTCGTATCGTTGAACCAGCCAAAGCCACAGACTTGTGCTGCATATGACTGTATCCTTCTAAGTGTTGATTGAAACAGATCTATAAAACCATTTTTCCGCTGCAATTTGTCTTCCTCCTTTCCGAAGCATCATAATTTACGATTTGGACAGATTGACTTCCATTGCCCATTTATCACTGTAGGTTTTTAAATTTCAGCCAGTAGGACAATATCATCAGCACACAAAAGAAGTCTTACATCAGTTAACACCAGATTTCATGCAATCAGCCAAGAGCCAGCCAAGCCTTCAGCGCATGCATATTATCCGACACGTGCGCCCAGTCAGTACTCCTTACGTTAGCAGCTCAACCAAAAAGTCAAAGTTCAACAACTCCCGGAGTCAATGCACTAAGATTCAATGCAGTGTGCAGGATATCCGCCACGTGCACTGCATCAGCATATCCTGCGCAACGGTCAAGCCGTGGGAAAACCTAGAGACATTGGACACCATCAGCAACAGCGGCTAAGCTACAGCAACAGTAACGGCAAAGACGACGTCGACAGCGGCAGAGACTACGTCGGCAGCGGTTCCAGCACTTAGACTTTATCAGCATTAACATTGTCCACTTTTAGTTAGTTCTAACTTGATTTCAATAAGGGCCAGTTGGCTTATTTTTTTAATAATATCCTAACCGACAAAATCGCAGCTAATGAAAATTCACTCTAAATCTTATCGATATTGTGTGACCAATACCCAAGTTGGTAGGTTCTGCGTGAGCTAGCAAGTTGCCTATGATTTTGTATGGAAAATGACGTGCGTCGCCTTATTTTTTTCAATTGAAGCTGACGAATCAGCGTGTAAAAACGCACTGTATGTGCGATAGTCAGGTACCGTTCATGCTCTGAACAATGAGAACACTCAACTTTTGGTTATTTTATGTGCTGCATTTGCCACACTGATTTTCGCTGGCTATCATTAAACTGTTTACTAATTTTCTTTGGTCAATATCCAATCCTAGCTAAGTTCCTAAATTTAAACTTAAACAAATGATACATAAAAAATATCAATTTTTTTATGTTTAACTTTATTAAGTAACAAATCCATATGAACTTTAAACTAACATTTTGACTTATTTATTATAATGTTAACTTTCTATTTCACATTTTGTATGATAATTTCAAGTAAGTATATGACACACATTCTTACTTAAATAAGCAAATATGTATGTATGTACAGATATATGTGTGGTATAAAAGATTATTCAGATTAATTTTCGGATAGTTCAGGCTTTAATTTATTTTAGATTTATTATGGTGCTCGACACTTGCTTCATCCAGTGCTACGTTTACTTTTTAAAATCCAATAGTTTTATTATTATTGAAAGCGTTAATAATTAGCATTCTTAACATGATGGGAGCCCATGCACTGTGTTTGTTCTTTTTTATGTGTGTAAATACTTAATCTTAGCATGATAAAGAAGAGCCCCCATAGAAAATTTAGTTTCTCTAGCTGTTACGATCTCTAAGATCGACTCATTTATAGGTACAAGCTGGCTGACGGTCGTGCGGTAAAATTTACTAGTATAGCCATTTTTAAGTTGAAGTAAAACAGTGACGAAACAAAAAACTGCATGCAAAAACACAGCAGAAACAATTTTATAATTTGTCAATTCACCATTTTAGACCCTGTACTTTAAAAAAGTACAAAAATTAAGTTTTTGCAAAAAAAAATGTGCGTAACAGTCAGAAGGAGGCGTGGCAGACCATATAAACTATATATATTCTTGATCAGCATCAACAGCCGAGTCGATATAGCCGTATCCCCCTGTCTGTCTGTTTTCCCTTTTTTTAGTTCCTAGATATCAGAGAC
This sequence comes from Drosophila neotestacea, assembly GCA_035044365.1. Taxonomy (NCBI): domain Eukaryota; kingdom Metazoa; phylum Arthropoda; class Insecta; order Diptera; family Drosophilidae; genus Drosophila; species Drosophila neotestacea. The sequence continues at coordinate 177,363 of JAWNMD010000122.1, read as the reverse complement.
TATAAGAGCTAGCGACACCAAACTTGGCATGTACGTTCATATATATCTTGCATTGATCAAGTTTAATTTAGATTTTTGGCACGCCCCCCTATAGAGTCGAATTACAAGAGAGGCCATTAATGCTAGCGCCTTGAATTTTGGTACCTATAAACTCGGAAGCTATTTAACTAACAATGCTACGGGCAAAAGGAAGATGAGGAGACGCTAGCGACGTGTTTTTTCCAACTGATATCTTCGTAGTGGCTCCATCTATTAAAATTTCTGGTATGTAACATTAAAGAGCAATCTATAGTGAACGCTTTGCACTCAAAAGTACAGGGTCTCCTTCTGCGAGCTTGCTCCACCGAAGCTTAATGCATTTTTTTATTGGCATTAAAGTCTGTTAATTTTAATATTCGTTTTCACAAATTGGAATCTGAATTTAGCTTGATTTAAGTCAGTTAAAAATGAAATGATGATCTAAAAATTACAACGTGAAATTTGCTTTGTTTATGAGCGACATCAACAGCTCATTTATATTTAGCGGGCACTATAATGGTGTACAGATTTCTAAACGCGTATTTCTGTAGGAAACACTAGAATTTTGTAAATAATATTACTAAAGTGCAACTGCTGCTTATTTAAGGCTTTATTGTGTACTCGCAAAGAATTTATCATGTCGATACACTTTCTTCTACCTTATGCAAATATTGACTCAAATTCAATTTAAATTGGTTATATGTGGTACCTTTCATGACTACGTATGTATTTATTAACGCTCTATAACTTTCCATAAAAAACTTGATATTCCCCTGCAGAGAAAATTATAAGTTTTTTACGAAATATATATCGCATTAAAGGAGGCCTCACAGACCCCATTAAGTATATATATTCTTGATCAGGACGACGAGCTGAGTCTGTCCTTCTGTCTGTCTCTTGCTATGTAAACTAGTCTTTCATATGTATGTCGGAAAAACTGTATCAAACACAATATCTGTGACGTCGATTGAGATATCTTGAGAAACAAAAAAGTTGTTCATACTAGATATTGTTCTTTTACCGATCGTTCCTAATGCAGCTAAATGATATAGTGATCCGATCCAACATATATACTGCGAGCAGCAAAAAGACGGACCTCTACCAAGTTTCATCAAGATAGCTTTAAAACTATGTATATGTATGTATGTATGTATGTGTGCTCATACGTGAGCAAGTTAATTTTGTTTGCATGTGTTAGGAATTCAACAGCGTTTTTATTTTCAAAGGGTATTTTACAGTCGGGCTCTCCCGACTGAAAGTTATGTTTTTTGTACATATTTAAGTATATATAAATAATATTTGTTTGCGACCTGTGCTTATCTCTAAAAGAGTTATAAGTAAGGTTAAGTTCTCCATCATAGCATGACTTATGACCCTGTGGGGAATATTAAGTTTGTTCAAAATGTTAAAGCATGTAACAGTAAGAAGAAGCGTGGCAGACCCCATAAAGTATATATATTCTTGAAGCAGCATCAGAAGCCGAGTCGATATGAACATGTCCGTTTGTTCGTCGGTCCGTCTGTCCGTCCGTATGAACGAAAGGATCTCAGAGATGGTAAGAGCTAGAAACACCAAATTTGGTATTATTGGTATTATTTGATGCATATAAATATTCTTTTTTGAATGTATATGTTTACTTAGATCGAAGTTAATGTGCAACTCATTGAAGTTACGACCTTCAAACTTTTTCTGCAGATATACAAAACTAATATATAATTAAGAAGAAAAAATTTGAGTGGCGACCTTTACTTCCACAGGGTATTTTACTGTCGGGCCCTCCCGACTGAATGCTATATTTTTCATTATAGAAAACACCAGACTTCAGAGGAGTTCCACTTTAAAAATTTAAAAGTTTTTAAACTAATTCCAAATTTAAAAATTAACTAACGGGCTTGCGCCCTGCAAGCTTCCTCGCCAACCCACAGCTTGCTACGCTCGCTGATATCTTGGAAAGAAATGTGGAATGAAAATCACTTCTGACAGCTTTAGCCGTAGCTTGACGATCGATCAGCGGGAAACGTAAAACATGTTAGCAAATAAAAGTTAATATGAATAATTTTTAAACATATGTGAAAATCAATTGATTTAAATATTGCCATTTTTATTAGACCCAGTACTTTAAAAAAGTACAAATGGGTCTATTACGTTTGTGCAAATGTGCGTAACAGGCAGAAGGAGGAGTGGCAGACACCATAAAGTATATATATTCTTGATCAGCATCAACAGCCGAGTCGATATAGCCATGTCCGTCTGTCTGTCTGTCCGTCTGTCCCTTTTTGTGTCGCCTAGATCTCAGAGACTATAAGAGCTAGAGACACCAAATTTGGCATGAAGGTTTATCTATATCTTGCATTGATCAAGTTTGTTTTAGATATTTGCCACGCCCCCCTCCGCCCCAAAAGTGAAAAACAAAATTTTAAATACGAATTACAAGAGAACCTTTAAGACTAGCGCCTTGATTTTTGTAATATTTAATACTCGCTATAGTCCAAACCTGTTCGTTTCGTTCCAATCGGTTGATAAACGCGGAAGTTATTTAACTAACAATGTTACGGGCAAAAGGAAGAAGAAGACACGCAAGCGGCCTCTATGTTTATCAAGTGGCGCCATCTATTGTTGGTACGCAACATTGAAGAACAATCTTTAGTGAAAGCATTGCACTCAAAAAGTACTGGGTCTCCTACTGTCGAGCTTGCTCCACTGTAGCTTACTGCATTTTTATACCCTTGCAGAGGGTATTATATTTTTGTCACGAAATGTGTAACGCATTGAAGGAAGCCTCACAGACCCCATAAAGTATATATATTCTTGATCAGGGCGACGAGCTGAGTCGATATAGCCATGTCCGTCTGTCCGTCTGTCTGTCTGTCCGTCTGTTTCTATGCAAACTAGTCTCTCAGTTTTTAAGCTATCTTGATGAAATTTGGTACAGGTCCGTCTTTTTGCTGCACGCAGTACATATGTCGAAACCGGCCGGATCGGATAACTATATCATATAGCTGCCATAGGAACGATCGGTTGGAAGTAAACATTTAGTATGAAAAACTTTTTTGTTTCTCAAGATATCTCAACCAAATATACACATTGTGTGTTTAATTAAGTTTTAAACAGGCTGACTAAATTTGGTTTAAATCGGACTACTATATCATATAGTTGCCATAGGAACGATCGGCTTAAAATCAACATTTAACAAATTTTGTAAAAAATCTGTCGGCTTACACAGGGCACTGCAAGGGTATCCAAACTTTGGCGCGCCAAAGTTAGCTTGCGCTATATTTTTTTTCAAGTTTGCACCTTAGAGCTCCCAAACGATTTTATCATTGGACGAATGACCTTCAGCTTAGATCGCTGAATACGTTAGTAAAACTGTACTGATGATAGAGACTGGGATCTCTTGAAACATGTATACCAACTAAAAAGGTCGATATACTTACTACAAAATCAAGGCGAAAAATAGTTAAATCAAAGTGTAAATAGTGAATTTTACAACGTTTTTTCTATCAGTGTTAAAATAATAGAGCTTTATATAAAATAGAAAATTTACATTTTCGCTGCTCGCTGCTTTAAAGTTTTCGCTGCAATTTGACTTTGGACTTTGGAGAAAAGAAAATCACATAAGGCTGGAAAGAGTCAGATTTGTCGTAATAAAACTAATCTGTGATTTTGGTTGAGATAGCTCTAAAAACAAAGCTCTTCATTTTAAACGTTAATTTGGATTCGATTGTTCCTATGGATATATGATATAGTAGTCCGATCTTGACCCCATTTTCTCAGAATGTAACACATAGTAAAAAATACATAATCTCTGAGCTTGGCTGAGATAGCTCAAAAAACAACAAAGGTCATCATACTAATGTTTTATTTGCATCTGATTGTACCTATGGCAGCTACATGATATAGTCATCTGATCCTAACCAAATTTTTACAATGCAATGAATGTAACAATGAGTAGGAAATGCATAATCTGTGAGTTTGGTTGAGATAGCTCAAAAGTCAAAAAAGATCTTCATACAACATTTTAATTTGCATCTGATTGTTCTTATGACAGCTATATGATATAGGAATTCGATCCCACAAAATGTTCACAGAATGTAACAATGAGTAAGAAATGCATAATCAGTGATTTTGGTTGAGATAGCACAAAAAACAACAAAGGTCATTATACTAATGTTTTATTTGCATCTGATTATTCCTATGGAAGCTATATGATATAGTCATCCGATTTTTACCAAAATTTTACAGAATGTTATAGTGCGAAAGCTTGATCTGAAGAGCTTGTGAGATGGTTCGGAGGGGGTTAAGCTGAGGCCACCAGGCGGGTTGCAGGTTGCGGATAGTGAACGGTCCTCTTGCTCTCAAGAAGGTGAGCTGTTGAACACTGAGATTCCTCGTGAATAGACAGCCCCGGACAAACAGCGGGTATGATACCGCTCATCATACCGACAAGGTGTTTGTGTTGCCGTCTTTCAACAACTGCCTTACACCCTCCCAAAATCCCTCACACTTACCTACCTCTATCCCATCCTACATCTCACCCCGGGCCGGACTAAGGGTGTCATTCGGACCATGCCGAGAGTCAGCTTGGCTGGGGGCCCGGGTTTAAAAATAGCTCCTTCACGAACGGTGGGCTCAGGCAAGTGGCGATCGCCTATTCTATCCAGCCTTACCCAGGCATGCGAGCCTCTGCTCGGGTGCTTCACTTCTCGGCCTTAGAAAAGGCGAAGGAGCCGCGTCCAGCAGCTCAAACGGCAAAACCTGCTCCAAAGAGCACCAGCAGCATGCTGACTCCTTTCACGGGCACTCCAAAACGTCTCTATGCATCAACACCGGCCACAGTGGCATCACAGGCGACGGAGCCTGTGACGGATGAGACGCTGGACGTGCGCCCAAGCAGCAGCGGAGGCTATGAGGACCTCCTCTTCAGCACCCACCGAGCCTCGCGCATCATATGCCATGATTGCGAAGAAGGTAAGGGTGGCCGTGCTACCTGCGGAATATCCCCAGGTAATCCTCAGCCACGGGGATTTATCCGTGCTAGAGCAGACAATCATGGATGAGATATCTGTGACAGGATGAAGCACAGCGGTGACTTTCTCAGGAATCCATTTCCGGGTCGGTCACCTAGTAATTGATTGCGTGGACGAGGACTCGGCGGACTGGCTGGCAACAGTCGCGCCGAGACTTAGCTCGTTAAAGGGCGTGCCCCTAGATATTAGGATGGGGGACAATATACCGTCGCCCCACACCATGATGATCTTCTGCCCAAGGAGCGCAAATCGGACCTCCGACAACTTGCTGGTCATTCTGGGCAACCAGAACAAGTTGGAGACAGAGGCCTGGAGAGTGGTTTTCAGGAGAAACGAAGGAGGCGGAGCACTCCTCGTCATTGGTATCGACGAACTGTCTCGAGAGGACATAGTGAAGAGGGGCCAAGAGCTCTTTTTCCGCTTTGGATCAATCCCCGTCAGCGGCCTGAAAACGAGCAAGAATTCTGGTGTGGCGGAAAATCCCGCCCCAACAGCAGAGCAGAGCATATCATCCGACCCTGCAGCAGCATCTCCCCCACCCACCATTAAATCCATCCCGTGTGGATCAGGTCCCTGCCTTGGGCCAGAGGATCTGGCCGAGGATGAGGAACTGCTCGACAGTACGATGAATCCCGTGGTGGAGGGAGTGATGGACCACGAGACGGCTATGTCGTCGCAGGAACTTGCGGAAGAGCTGTTAGACGTCAGCGGGGAGGACGCCGACGTCACGCTATGCAGCGACTCAAGGGCATTCAGGCCCGAGTCACCTTGGCCGCTGAAGCCAGTGCTATGATGGCACAAGCCATCAGCACCAGGCTAGCCCAGGTAAATATTCACCATGCGAAGGTGGCTTCGGCCGTCCTAGCTAGAATATTTACCCTACCCTTGTACAGGAGCCATGGGTTAACGATGACATTAAGGGCCTGTACACAGACGACTCTACGCTAATCTGGGACCTACAAGACCCACTACCAAGAACCTGCATAATGGTAAGGAAATGTATTAACTATACCATCCTTTCAGAATTTCTCACCAGAGACTGCGTGCCGATCATGATACAGGCGATTGAAGTTGCCCACACAACTGCGGTTGCTTCGGCTTACCTCGCAGGGGCTGGGCAATGCCCACTTCCGGAGATCGTGCGACTGGTGGAACACTGCCAAAAGGAGAAGTTACCGCTCCTCATAGGTTGCAATGTCAACGCGCACCATGAGATATGGGGAAGTACAGATACAAACCAAAGGGGTGAGTGTCTTTTTGAATTCATTTTAAATCATAATCTAGAAATTGGCAATGTCAGAACCACTCCGAAATTTGTAACCAGGGTCAGGAATGAAGTCCTAGATGTCACTCTACTTAGTCGGTCTCTTTAAATACATCTTTGAGACTGGCACATGTCGCCAGAAGAATCTATGTCAGATCATAGGATTATTCCGTATAAACTTCAATTAAATGCAAATTGTAGCAAGCAAACGCGTTATCCCAGGAAGGCGAACTGCGAAAAGTTTTCAACGACTCCGGAACGCAATTTGACTGGGATAGTAAGGTTAAATACCTAGGAGTTAATTTTGACAGTAAATTAAACTTCGGCCCACATGCTAAAAATGCTATATCAGAAACAACTGCATAAGTTGCAGAGGAAAGGGGCAATGCGCACTTGTCACACTATGAATCCCTAGGCACCCACACCAGCATCTTTAAAGCTGAGGTGTGCGCTAAAGGAAGGTGTGCGGATTTCAACCTAACACGCAACTATCGAAATATAGACATAGCCATTCTATCTGATAGTCAAGCGGCACTGAAGGCAATTAGCAAGACAAGATTAAGATCAAAAGTAGTCCGGGAAGTCCAAATAAAGCTAGATCCGCTGGGATCATAAAACAGGCTTACTCCGTGATGGGTTCCAAGGCCTAAAGATATAGTGGGGAAGGGGAGGCAGCAGATAGGCTAGCAAGAATGGGGGCTGAAAGCCCCTTTATAGGGCCTAAGCCGTTCTGTGGCATTGGAAATCAGACATTACGGAAATCTCTTAGAGAGGAAGAACAACATTTACGCCAGTTATGCTGGAATGATACTAAAGGCCTACGAAAGGCAAAGAGTCTCCTTGGTAGCAACAATATGCAAAGATTAAAGCTACTTATAGTCATGGGGAAGAACAGACTTAGAATACTGACCCGTTTTTTTGACAGGACACTGTAGGCTGAGAAGTCACCTATGCAAACTAGGTATAGTAAGCATCGGGACTTGCCGATACTGCGATATCGAAGACGAAGCCTCGGAAAATATGGAAGCGACCTGTACCGCCTTAGCAAGGAGAAGATGTAGGTTTTTAGGTAACCATATCCTTCAACCAGAAAAAATAGTAGCCCTCCACCCAACAAAAATTATGTATTTCATCCAAGAAATAGGTTTGATGGGAGAGTTATGAATTCTGAAGGGGAAACAATAGACCCAGGGGGTCGCAGTAAATTTCCCCCCACACATAATACCAACAATGCGAAAACAACAAAGGTAATCAAACTAATGTATTATTTGCATCTGATTGTTCCTATGGCAGCTATATGATATAGTACAGAATGTAACAATGAATAAAAAATACATAATCTGTGAGTTTGGTTGAGATAGCTCAAAAAACAAACAAAATTTCATACTAAGCAAATTTGACCATTGACCCCCCATTTTAACCCTTTCCAGTGGGAATATATAAAAAACCCCGTCTTAATGCACGATTATTATGTCTCAGCTATGTTGTGTGAAAATTTTAGCTTTTATATCTTAACCAGTTTGGCGTACAGTGAATTAATGAATCAGGACAAAGAGTTTTATATACATATATAAACAGGGGTGATCCACAAAGCTCTAGATCTTTTGCCTACAATTGCTTTTGAGAACAACTGTTGTAAATGTTGGTGTTCCTGAAATGTCGGAGATTTTATTTTTTCGTACAGTTTTTCGAAGTAAGAAATTCTGCTGCTGTTTGTTTATTTCGAGTTTTTAAAAATTTATTTATTATTGGTTAATTTTCTAAAATTTATAAATTCATTTAAAATGTATGCCACGCCTTTTAAATACATTTAAAAAATAACAAAAGTTAATATCAATAAATTTAAAGTTTTATTAAATGTCTCAACAATTTATTAGACATGTGAAAGCATTGGTTGCTTGTTTTGAGGAACACCAAAAATTTTATTTTTCTTCAAAGCTTCAATTGCAAAATATTAACAACGTTTTGCAAATTGCAAAATCAGTTCAATGAAAACTTACATCAAAATCGACTTTTTAAAGTCGAAAAAATCGGCCATTTTCAGGGCCATCAATTACAAAAAAAGTACAAAATCTTTCAATTGCATTAACATACATACATGCGTGGCTAATTCGCGGTCCAGCGAGGAATTTTAGCTAGCGGGCCATCGATTACACAGTAAAAGAATTCGAGGATTCTTTTTCATTTTTTTTTTTTTTTTGCTTTATTTACTATATATAGCTGCCATAGGAACGATCGGCTCGAAATCAATATTTATTTTGAAAACTTTTTTGATTCTCAAGATATCTCAACCAAACTCACAGATTGTGTGTTTCATAGAGTTTCATACATCCTTACCAAATTTGGTTCACATCGGACAACTATATCATATAGCTGCCATATGAACGATCGGTTCGAAATCAACATCTAACAAATTTTGTAAAAAATCTGACGGCTTATGCAAATCTCTGAAAGGGTGTCCAATTTTTGGCTCGCCAAAGTTAGCTTGCGCTATATTTTAATGTATATTCATTTCTTATCAGCCGATTGGGCCAAACAAGCACTCAAGCTATTATTTTTTATAAGTCGGAAAATTCGGCGTTTTTAAGATTTTTGGAGCACGAGAGCTCACATACCGTCCTGTTAAAATTAAAAATCGCAAAACTTAAATTTGTGTGCCCTGTGGGGTATATTAAGTTTGTTCAAAATGTTAAAGCATGTAACAGGCAGAAGGGGGCGTGGCAGACCCCATAAAGTATATATATTCTTGATCAGCATCAGAAGCCGAGTCGATATAGACATGTCCGTCTGTTCGTCAGTCCGTCCATATGAACGAAAGGATCTCAGAGATGGTAAGAGCTAGAAACACCAAATTTGGTATGAAGACTTCTTAAATTTCCACACAGATCAAGTTTATTTAAAATTTTGGATGCCACGCCCCCCTCGCCCACAAATCGAAAAAAACGGTATAACTAAATCCCATGTTACAGCTTCAGAATTGAGTCTTGGCACGTGTAATGGTTAGAAGAGTCCGGACCTTCGCTGAAAATTTAATTAAGATCGGATAACAAACACGGAAGAAGGACGCAATTTTTTCAATTCTTCAATTTAATGTGCTTGTTGTTTCTCGCTTTGCTTATTCCTTTAATGCATGTACATATATACATAAATACATATGCATGTAAGTGCGCGCTATGTTTGAGTGAGTTTTCGCCCTCTCTCCCTCTATCTTTCGAGTTATCTTTGTTTGGATGTTCATGCATGCATATTCATGTTATACAAGAAGTGGGACGGTGTAGGTGGTATTGGTGCCGAGTAGGCAGACAGGAGATCGTGGTTCGAATCCCATTTACAGCGCGCTTAAATTTTTTACTTATTTATTTTTTATATTTTTATTATACATTTAAAAAGTTGTTTTTTATGTTTTTATTTAGTTAGTTTGAAAATAATGTGCTCATTGTTGCTAAGACTTTTAAACAAGTCTGCAAACCTAAAAAAATTTGTGGGGGTTCGGTTCGGTGGTTTAAACCAGTAAGTAAGATTATAGTTCGGTTCGCGGACCGGTTTAAGGAGCCCCTGAACCAAAGGTTCGGGTTCGAATAATAATAATTTATAATCTCATTTTATATCAAATTCTAAAATTTTAAAGTGCACATTCAAAAACATTTATGCACAGAATTGTCCAAGAGAGATTTGAATACAACGATAACATGTTCTTGAAGATTTCTTGAAAATTTATCGAATTCTGTGAAAGCACCGTTAACAAAAAGCCCGCCAAAAAACAAAATAAAAACGAAATTTGTATCGAAATTTTTGACGACCGGCACAAATTTCAAAGCAAGGCTTTGCTAGAAAATTTTAAGAGTTCGGTTCGGGGTCCGGTTTGGGTAGCCTTTTCTACTACCACAGGGTACTACTGTCAGGCTCTCCCGACTGAATGATAATTTTTTTTCTTGAAAACTAATTAGAGAAAATTTTTGAAAACTCAAAATCTATGTGGAAAAGATTATTAAATCTCTGAGGAAGACCAAAAATAAATATTTGTACAAGCGACTGGACATCGAACACCGAAGGTTCGCCGCCAACATCGTCGACTAATCTTATCATAGTACGAATTACAATATTTCATGTAATAATATTCAAATTAAGTTAAGACTAAAAAATTTGGAAATTGTAATTACTCGATATTATATTAATTTGTTTATAAATGTATTAATATTTATTTCATAGCTCTAAAGCTTGCATAATTCATGCCCTGTCCTCAAAACACTTTGAACCAAATGCTGCTTTTCACCCCATACATATCATATGGGAGCAAGAGGTGACATAGAATAAAAAATTATACGTTCAAAAAAAAAAAAAAAAAAATAGCGTAAGCTAACTTTGGCGCGCCAAAGTTTGGATACCCTTGCAATGCCCTGCGTAAGCCGTCAGATTTTTTCCAAAATTTGTTAAAGGTTGATTTTGAACCGATCGTTCCTATGGCAGCTATATGATATAGTTGTCCGATTGACACCAAATTTGGTCAGCCTGTTTAAAACTAAATCAAACACACAATGTGTATATTTGGTTGAGATATTTTGAGAAACAAAAAGTTTTTCATAATAAATGTTGTTTTCGAACCGATCGTTCCTATGGCAGCTATAAGATATAGTAGTCAGGTTAACATCAAATTTTGTCAGCCTGTTTAAAACTAAATCAAACACACAATGTGTTTATTTGGTTGAGATATTTTGAGAAACAAAAAAGTTTTTCATACTAAATGTTGTTTTCGAACCGATCGTTCCTATGACAGCTATATGATATAGTAGCCCGATTTACACCAAATTTGGTCAGCCTGTTTAGAACTTAATCAAACACATAATGTGTATATTTGGTTGAGATATCTTGTGAAACAAAAAGTTTTTCATACTAAATGTTTATTTCCAACCGATCGTTCCTATGGCAGCTATATGATATAGTTATTCGATCCGGTCGGTTCCGACATATGTACTGCGTGCAGCAAAAAGACGGACCTGTACCAAGTTTCATCAAGATAGCTTCAAAACTGACAGACTAGTTTGCATCGAAACAGACGGACAGACGGACATGGCTATATCGACTTAGCTCATCGCCCAGATCATGAACATATGTAAATACTTTATGAGGTCTGACACGCCTCCTTCAATGCGTTACAAACTTCGTGACAAAATTATAATACCCTCTGCAAGGGTATAAAAAATGTAAATGCATTTTGATAGAAATATTTGTTCTGCCATCACTAGAATACAAAAACAAAACATGTACAAGGCAAAGATTTAATACCCCTGCAGAGACTTGCACTCATATTTCGACATAGTTATGGCGTGTTTATGATTTGGTAATCGGATTTTATCCAAGTTCGGTCAGATTCTGTATAACGATACCAGACACACAATCTGTAAGTTTGGTTGAGATATCTTAAAAACAGAAAATATTTTTATGCTAAAGTTTTTTTTGACCGATCGTTCCTACGGCAGCTACTTATATGATATAGTGATTCAACCCGGCTCCCACATATGTATGTACTGCGCGCAGCAAAAAGACGGACCTATACCAAGTTTTATCAAGAGAGCTTTAAAACTGAGAGACTAGTTTGCATAGAAACTGACAGACAGACAGACAATGTTCATATAACAAAACAACTATTGCACCTGTGGTACGAAATTATCTTAGATGTGTTCGGGTCACGCATAAATCTATGTTATATGTATATTTATATATTACATATACAAAAATCAAGGCTTTTTTCAACATGGAACTTTTTTGGGTAAGTTTTGTGGGTGGGTCTGTGGAATTGAGAGGTGAGCACTTTTGAGAATTATGTTTTTGATGTTCGCTTAAGTTGCCGGCTGTTGGTGTCGTGTTGTTGATTTGGTGTAGTTGTTCGTTGTATTTAATCCAGTCTGCAAGATGTTGCATTTAGTATGGAAAAGAGTTGGTACATATATTGAGAAGTGGTCGCTTCCATGGAGATCGTCAATTGTGTTCCATTTCGCATAGAATGCCAATTAAGATGTGCAAAGGGAGTGGTCAATGTGTGCATATGACTTATGCATGGAGAAGTGTGTGGGTTATTTGTCGTTAAGTAGTATTAAGTTTGTGCTGTTTAGAAATAATTTTTTTAAATTCCTCTATTATTGTTTGCTGGTCAGCCCCAGTTGGTGACCCAGCTGTTAAAGTCTACCCAATATAAGTTTTACTGAAAGCTGATTTAGAACGTTATTTAAGTCAGTAGATTATAAACTGATTTGAATTTAAATCAGGGACAGCAAAGAGTGATTATTTTGTTTTTTTCCAATAAAAAAATCACCCATTTATAATAGACCTATGTAGATAAAAATGGTTTGCACCAAAATATTTATTTTTGTTCCGTCTGGCATTTCCGGCATGATTTTTAAATTTCTGATATTTATAATTTTCTTGAAAAATAATCATTATTATTGAGTAATTTAAAAAAACTCGAAAATAATCATTATTTTTTATCACAAAATAAAACTCAAAAATAATCATAATTTTTTCGCTTAAAGCCTAGTACCCAGCAAAGTTGTGGTAGGAGCGAACTAAAAGTGACTAATATTTCGGCAGCTAAAGGCAGAGCTGCCAACACATTACATAAAATAAATAAAAGTTGAATGATAACTCTGTTGCTGCATATATGATTGTAATGTATCATCAGGCCAGAAAACGACTTTATTATTACTTTTTTTTAAAAGTGGCAGTTTCAAATTATAGGGTATTATAGTTTTGTCACGAAGTTTGTAACGCATTGAATGAGGCGTGACAGACCTCATAAAGTATTTACATATGTTCATGATCTGGGCGATGAGCTAAGTCGACATAGCCATGTCCGTCCGTCCGTCTGTTTCTATGCAAACTAGTCTCTCAGTTTTAAAGATATCTTGTTTAATCTTGGTACAGATACGTCTTTTTTTTGCACGCAGTACATATGTCACAACCAGCCGGATCGGATCACTTTATCATATAGCTGCCATAGGAACGATCCGTTTCAAATCAACAATTAGTATGAAAAACTTGTTTGTTTCTGAAGATAAGTAAGCTCAACTCACAGATTGTGTGTTTAGTTTTGTTGTATACAGCCTGACCGAATTTGGTTCAAGTCGGACCACTCTATTATATAGCTGTCATATAAATGATCTGTCAAAAATTATCCTTTGGTATGAAAAACTTTTTTGTTTCATACAACATCTCAACCAAACTCACAAATTGTATGTTTGGTATAGCTTTGAACAAGACTGCCCAAATTTTGTGCAGATCGGATAACTATATCATATAGCTGTTATTCGAACGATGGGTTCAACTTTCAATATCAAAAAGTTTTTGTTTCTTAAGATATTTGAAATATATTCTTTTATATTATGCATATTCAGTGTCTTGCTAATGCCAACAAATGTTGTAAAAAAAATGATGGCTTATACAGGGGTCTGCAAGGGTAGCCAAATTTAAGCGTGCCAAAATAAGGTAGCGCTATATATATATATATTTGGCATAAAATTTAAAAAAAAAAGTTACACTTACTTTTGCGGCAAACTAACTCTCAGGCAAAGTAAATATGGTTTCTAGTGAAGTAAAAAATCCACATTTTAGTGCCGAAGCACCGACCCATTGTGTTTTAATGTTCTACGATCGGAATAAATATGTAGTCCTATAAAAAAGATTGGAGCAGCCTTCTTTTTTTTAGACCCAGTACTATGAAAAAGTACAAATGGGTCTATTACGTTTGTGCAAATGTGCGTAACAGGCAGAAGGAGGCGTGGCAGACCCCATAAAGTATATATATTCTTGATCAGCATCAACAGCCGAGTCGATATAGCCATGTCCGTCTGTCCGTCTGTCTGTCTGTCTGTCCCTTTTTGTGTCGCTCAGATCTTAGAGACTATAAGAGCTAGAGACACCAAATTTGGCATGTAGGTTCATCTATATCTCCCATTGATCAAGTTTGTTGTAGATTTTTGTCACGCCGCCCTCCGCCCCTGGAAACTGAAATACAAAATTTTGAAGTCGAATTACAAGAGCCCCTTGAATGCTAGCCCCCTGATTGGTACAAATAATATACACTATAATCCAAACCTATCCAGAAAATTGCATTCCAATCGGATGATAAACGCGAAAGTTATTCAACTAACAATGTTACGGGCAAAAGGAAGAAGAAGAGACGCTAGCGTAGTGGCGCCATCTATTGCATGGTAGGGAACATTGAAGAACAATCTATAGTGAACGCTTTGCTCTCAAAAAGTACTGGGTCTCCTACTGTCGAGCTTGCTCCACTGTAGCTTACTGCATTTTTTTTTCTTAGGCTTTCTATAACTTTAATAATGTTTAAATATGTATTCTACAAAATTTTTCGATTCTCGTTTTCCTGGTGATTTACTTTTTGTATTGGCCACGATTTTGAGCATATAAATCTCTTTTTAAATACTTAAAAAGTTCTTTTGTATACTGCCACTTTAGTTTCAGTGTCTTATTTTAGTTTCAATGAGATGGTAGAGTAATTTTCAATTTGTGTGTTCAAAATTGACAAAAGTTTTTAAATACTAAAATAAATTATATACTTATTGGCGTTAAAGACAAATAGGTTAAAAGTGGTCAGTTCAAAACAAAACGAGCGTTATTGGAATAAAAATGTTATTGGGGAGGTCTACAGCGTCCAGCTGAAGTTCCTGAAAACTCTAGGTCCTTCTGTTCAATAATGGGAATTCGATCATCGTAAAGAGTTGGTGCTTGTAAGATGATTCCAGCTGTACCAGCTAAAACAGCTAACGTAAATATCCATAGAAACAGTCTATCCAATACCATCGCTACATACTTCCAATCCTCTTTAACCTTTAGTGAAAAGAATAAATAAATAAAAAAATTTGCAATATTTATTTATGTTATATTTGGTTTGGCCAGTTTTAAATTATGTTGTTTTATTGTCTTTGTTCATCCTAATAATTTTATTTGTTTTTTTTTTATTTATTTATGTATATTTAAGTAGGCTATATAAGAAACTTACTTTTGTAGAATCCTCCTGCATTTTGGTATGCTCTGCTATAAATCGAACACAAAAACAGCTACGATGAACTCTAGTTGGGCACTTAGAATGAGAAAAGGCAGGGTTATTTAATATAGGGCTCTTTATCCCAGAATTTCCAATATCTAAGTCAGGCACAGCCGTCAAATCTTCTGAGCTGGAATGCGTAAGTTGTGGCAATGGTCCATGAACTTGACAACTTCCTCCAAAGGGTCCCGTGCTTGTTAAGCTTTATATAAAAATATATAAAATATAATTTTTGTAAATAATTTTATAAACATGTAAAAAATTAGAGAAAATAAGCAAAAATGTGAGAGTAAATTTGATTGAACAAATATAAAAATATTAATTCGAGGAACTTGATGATGGCGATTCAACGACATTTGTTCAGACATGAACATCTGGCAGTCATTGACTATGTCCCGAAAACACACCGAAAGAGTGAAGGGACTATGAAATTTGATCTAAGCAAATGTATGAATAAAAATGTAACACAAAAATGCACTTGTAACCCAAAAATGCACTTGTAACCCAAAAATGCACTTGTAACCCAAAAATGTACTTGTAACTTAAATATGCACTTGAAACCTAAAAAAGGGTCACTAATGTAAATTATAGGAACGGCTGGAAAGGTAAATTGAAATGTATGCAGCAGATGTCAGGCGTCCTTCCAATGACTGGAAGCGACTTAGAAATTAAGATTTTCATGTTAGTTACGTAAGACTAGGATTTTAAGAATAAAGAACAGTTCAGATTTTGTACTCATTCAGCTTGGTTGTGTCCATTTCATTTGGTCCTTCGAGCATTCTGTTGTTTTCCCCCACCAGTGGTAAGAAACACAGAAATAATAAACCAGCACCTTAAAGTCTACGAAGTTTTAGCTAAAGGTTGCTAAATTTTTAAAAACTCTGTTGTTTTCCCCCATCAGTGGTAAGAGACACAGAAGTTATATACCAGCACCTTAAAGTCTACGAAGTGGTAGCTAAAGGTTGCTAAAAATTCTTTTAAACTCTGTTGTTTTCCCCCATCAGTGGTAAGAGACACAGAGTCATAAAGTAGCATCCAGGCTAAAGAAGCTGGATTGCAAAAAATAAAAAACCCTTGTTCTCCCCCATCAGTGGTAAGAGTCAGGGTATAATATTTTAAAATCTAACCAAAACAAAAATTAGTGAAAGTGTTAGTTGCGTATCCGAGGCAGACATCGGGAAATATATACAGCGTTTCTGAGGCTTACATCAGAAAGTGAGTGTGCTACAATATTTTAAAGCGGCACCAAAAAGATTGACAGCAATCGGAGAAGAAGTACTGGAAAACTGAGACGACGCCAAGACCAGAAGCCAAAGAGGGAGATAGAAGCTGCACCACCAACAACAGCAGCACCAAAGCGTCAAGGAGGAGATCGAGATAAGTGATCGATTAAGTTTGTAAGGAAGTTTTTCCAGCCGAGGTCGGCGTCTCAGTCCGGCCAGGGCCAATTACAGAAAATTTGTAATGTCTGGGACGGCTGGAAATGAATGATAGGGCCCTCATCACAAAACTAACTGAAAAAGAAAACCTACCATATGCGATCGCGGATCGGAGCCATTTTGGGCAGCGTTGGACAAGCTCCTTAGCGAGATAGGGTACAACCCAGCATCTCGCTTGTAGGAGCGTTCCGGTGCTACCGTACCCAGTGAACGGTAATTCTGGGTGATAGACTCGCAGACGAGAGGAGGTACCACCCGAACTCTCGCCTGCGGGAATATCCCCAGCGATTACCGGCACTAGAACCAAGTGACGGTGGCCCTGGTTGGCAAACTCACGAACGAGATAAGGTTCGACCTGGAACCTCGTTCGTGGAATGCTCCAGGGTCCACTGACATGGCTTCAACTCGACGAATGTGTAAGTGATAGTCACTAGAGGTGTAGAGTACAACTCGGAAGCACCTCTCGTGACATCCCTTACACATGTCAAGCCGATCGCGACCACGTTTTCACACCCGCCGAAACTTTCACCTTCACTTTTAAGTCATTTAAATAGACGTTTCCTTTGAGGCACGCACTCGCAAAGCGCTTTGATATCTTTATTTTATATTTTCAAATTCACTTTTATTCTGTTAGTAGGGAAACTTAGGGGAAAAATGGCCGTCGGCCAGCTTACCACAGGGTACGGCGTACCACAAGGTGTGTAGCGTGCGCACTACAGGGGTGCGCCGGAATGATGCGCTGCCGGTGGTTGCCGCTGCTGTTGGCGTCTCCTTGGCGCTTGCCAATCAAGTCGTGATCCAGCCTTTTCCAAATTGCCGTTGTCGTTGCCGTTGTTGTTGCCGTGATTCGTTGCCGTTGTCGTTGCCGTTGCGTTGCCGTTGCGTTGCCGTTGCCGTTGCAGTTGTTGTTTTCGTTGCCGTTGTTGTTCTCGTTGCCGTTGTTGTTGCTGTTGTCGTCTTCTTGGTTTTCTTTTAGTTTTTTTCACTGTTAAAAATAAACTTTCCGTAAGCACGTCTGCTCGTTTTTCGGCCCGCCAGAAAAGTGAAGCGTCGATAAAACACGCTTCCCTTATCGATACACCGATCTCGATGTTCGATCGACGCCCAGTACTCGCTACTAGCAATAGGTGGCGTTTATGCTCAAATCAACCCTGCTTCTCCTATCGATACATCGATCTCGATGTTCGATCGATGCCTAGTGCTCGTTGCTAGCACTAGGTGGCGTTTGTACTAAGGTATTTTCTTTCCGAAAATACTGACGAGGCGGGTTTTAAGCCATTTTGGCAAAATAAAAATATAACTTGGGGGGGAAATTAAAAACGGGTTCTCGCCGGCTTCATGCCATTGGCGGCGTGGCTTCGTGCCGAAATAATAATAATAAATCTACATAACTACATTAAAGTAGTTCGGGGAGGCTAACCCTAGAGGGCTCTTCGTGCCTCGGCCAACTCTCGAACTAGAAATGTTCTCATTATTTGTGAGTGGCAAAATGCCGCCTCACATCCCTCCCTTACTTCGGGGGGCGGAGAAGGACGCTGACATCGCCGGCGCGGTTGATCTTGATGGAGAACCGCTTGCCTTCCGTCTCCACAAGAAACTTGATCGGCTTCTTGGCCGCCTGGGGTTTGGCGCGTTCCACGGTCTCCAGTATTACGACCGGGATCATCCCCTGCAATTCGCGCAGCTTCCATTCGGCTGGCGCCTCGACCCAGTCCAGCTGGTCCCATGCGAAATCGGGGTCCATTTCCACGTCGTGGACCCCGCTAAAACCTCCTCCCACTCATCGTTATTCAGTAGCGCTTCTTCAGCTCCTGCTCCGAGCTCCGCCGCGAATATGGCGCCGATCTCCGAGGAGTCGGGTAAATTGGCGTCCCTGGCGCTGTTCGGGTTTGGGGTAGTTGCTCGGCTGTCCTCCGAGTTGTACGGGCTGTGCGTCAACTCTGCCCCATCCTGAGGGCGTCGGGGATATACGCCAGAATGGCCGTCGCGTGTTCCCACGATAACTCCGTCAGCCTCGGTGTGTACCCTCGGCGGCTGGCGACGAAGCGGGTGCCCATCTCGGAGATGCTCCATGCTGCAGAATTTCTGTGAATAGAGGGTAATGCTTTAGTTTCTGAGGCGTAGATGCTGTTGATTCGGTGACGGGCGGATTTAGTTCTGAGACGCAGGTAGTTAAATACGTAGGCGGGCGAATTAGAAATGTTGAATACGTAGGCGGGCGGATTAAAATTGTTTAATACGTAGGCGGGCGAATTAGAAATGTTGAATACGTAGGCGGGCGGATTAAAATACGTAGGCGGGCGAACTATGTCTGAGACTCAGGTAGTGTCGGGCGAGGACGGCCGAAACTAGTAAGGGCGCTATAGCTGAGCGTGGTCCCCGTTAGTTTTGGGTACCCGCTGGTCGAGAGGATTCGGTTCCGAATGGAACTCCTTGAGGTCTGCCAGGTTGGCTACGCGACGCCGTGTTGATCCCACTTGTTGTAGTCGTACCACGTTCGGGGAAATGAACTTCCGGACTTGGTACGGGCCTTCGTATTTTGGGGCGAGCTTGGCTGCGAACCCCTCCGCTGCGTTGGACAGGACGTGTTGTCGTACGAGGACAAAACTCTGTAATTCCGGGCGCCACTCCCGACGTCGGAGATTGTAGTGCTTCGCTTGCTCTGTGGTTGCTCGTTGTGTGTTTCCTTTGACAACCTCAAAGATGTCTTTGAGTTGTTTCGCCTTGTCGCCGGGGGCCGTAGGTTGTCTTCCGATGCTGGGGGTTACTTCGTCGTACAGTGCTCCTGGTAGGCGGGGTTCCCGTCCTTGTACCAGGAAAGCAGGGCTGAATCCCGTTGTATCTGAGACACTGGTGTTGATTGCTAGCATGATCTCTGGTAGTAACTCGTCCCATGTATTCTGTTGTCCCTCGATGCTCTGGGAGATCATGGTCTTAATGGTCCGGTTTGCACGCTCGGTCGGGTTCTGATGTGGACTGTACGGGGCCGTATACTGCAGCTCGATGCCGGCAGTCTGACAAAATGAGCGGAACGATCGGCTCGTGAACTGTGTTCCATTGTCGCATACGAAACGCCTGGGGACTCCAAACCTGCTGAGTATATTCTTACGGAAGGCTTCTTCCAAATGTGCGGACGTGGCTTTCCGTAGTGGGATCAGTTCCACCCACTTGGTGAAAGCGTCAAAGAACACGAGTAACATCGTGTTCCCATGTTTCGAGCGTGGCAGGGGCCCGATGAAATCCGCGCAGAGGGTGCCGAAAGGCTCGTCCACTTGACGGGTCAGCATTCGTCCGGCGGGCTTCAGTTGGCTAACCTTGAACCTCTGGCACTTCTCGCATTGTTTGACGTATCGAGCTACGTCTCGGAATAGTCCTGGCCAGTAGTAGCGTTGCGTGATCCTTGCGATTGTCTTACGTATGCCCAAATGTCCGGCGGTTGGGTGGTCATGGCATTCGGCCAGCACTCGGGGTCTGTGTTCGGACGGGACACACAGTTTCCATGGTACGTAGTCTTCCTCTTCTGGGCGGTGGCCAAGATGGCGGTACACTTGATTCCCTTCGATGGTGAAATCTGGGAGCTTGTCTGGAGCTTCCAGTATTCGTCGCGTGAGTCGGTGGATCCATTTACATGGTGTCTTCTCTTCCTGTGCAAGGTTCAGCCTGGCTGCTAAGGGTTGACGGGATAAAGCGTCGGCCACGATGTTCTGTTTCCCTCGTCGATAATGCACATCGAACTGGTACTGTTGTAGTTCGAGTGCCCAGCGTGCGATCCTTCCGGTTGGGTTCTCGATGCTGTTGAGCCATTTGAGTGCGAGATGGTCAGTCACGACATCAAAGCGGTATCCCTCGAGGTAACAACGTAACTTGCGTATGGCCCAGACTATCGCCAGGCATTCTTTCTCGGTGGCCGAGTAATTCTCTTCGGCCTTGACCAGTCGCCGGCTGACATAGGCGATCACTCTCTCCGCTCCCTGGTGCTGTTGAGTCAGAACTGCTCCCAATCCAAAATCGCTTGCGTCTGTTTGCAACACGAACTTCTCGTTGAAGTCCGGGCAGGCAAGAACTGGTGCTTCGGTCAACCGTGCTTTGAGGTCCTCAAATGCCTTTTGTTGGTCCTCCTTCCATTCCCATTTCTGCCCCTTTCTCAGCAAAGAAGACATCGGCTGGACAATGGCTGCGAAATTCGGGACGAAACGACGATACCATGACGCGATGCCCAAACAACGGCGCAATTCTCGGCACGTTGCTGGTGGTTGGAGTTCCCTGACCGCTGCTACCTTGTCCGGATCGGTGTGGATTCCTTCGGCGCTGATGACATGCCCGAGGTAAGCTATGCTGCGCCTGAAGAACTTACATTTCGCTTTGTTGAGTCGCAAGTTCGCTTGCCTTAACCTTCGGAAAACCTCCCCGAGGTTTCTCACATGCTCCTCCAATGTCGCTCCGCTGACGACGATGTCATCTAAGTATGCGAAAGCGAACGGTTCCATGTCCGGCCCAATGACGCTATCCAAAGCTCGTTGAAAGGTGGCGGGGGCCGAGTGCAACCCGAAAGGCATCACCTTCCAGTGATATAACCCTCTGCCGGGTACTGTGAAAGCCGTGTATTCTCTGCTGTTGCGTGCCATTGGGATTTGCCAATACCCACTCTTCAAGTCCAATGTCGATATGTAGCGCGCGTTTCGTAGCCGCTCCAGAATATGATGGATCCTAGGTAGGGGATATGCGTCCGGGATGGAGTTTGCATTCAACTGACGATAGTCAATGCACATCCGGACGTCGCCTGTCTTCTTACCCACGAGCACAATGGGTGCGCTATGCGGGCTTTTCGATGGCTCGATACAGTTGTTTCTCAGTAACTCGTCGACTTGCTCGTTGATGATTCGTTGCATAGCCGGGTTCTTCGGGAAGTATCTCTGTTTTATTGGGCGGTCGTCTCTCGTCGTGATTACGTGCTCTGCGATGTGGGTGACTCCGTGCAATGTGTCGAACTGCGCCAGCTCATGCTCCAAGAACTGCTGTACCCATGGTTCCAGCTCGTGTTCTTCCTCTGGCGGGGGACGTGAGTCGTCGAGATCAGCGTCTTCCGACTCATTGACGTGAGAACCCGGTTCCGGTACTGCTAAAGCGCAGACTTCGGTTAGGTTTCCCCCGAAGGGGAGGGGACGTTGAAATGGCGCACCACTTTCAAGTGGCCCCCATGAACCTAACCCAGTGGCGCTGAGTCTCTCAGTCATGGCGTCGTCTTCTTCATCCTTCCGCATTGGAAAATCGGCTCCTAGGTGTGATTCTTCCGGTGCTGGCTGGGCTCTTTGATACGGGGCGCTGTGCCTGAAAAGAAAAGAACGATCCGGGGCTATGCTCGAGTGATCCTGGGGATCCGAGGCTGCGCTTGGTTGATCTTGGGTATCCGGGGTTACATTGACTTGCGATGGTTGATCCTTAGGATCCGTTGTGGTTACGTTGACTTGCGATGGTTGATCCTTACGATCCGTTGTGGTTACGTTGACTTGCGATGGTTGATCCTTACGATCCGTTGTGGTTACGTTGACTTGCGATGGTTGATCCTTAGGATCCGTTGTGGTTACGTTGACTTGCGATGGTTGATCCTTAGGATCCGATGTGGTTACGTTGACTTGCGATGGTTGATCCTTAGCGATCCGTTGTGGTTACGTTGACTGCGATGGTTGATCTTACGATCCGTTGTGGTACGTGTGACTTGCGATGGTTGATTCTTAGAATCCGAGAGCTGTGCTCGAGTGATTCTTAGAATCCGAAGCTGGGCTCGAGTGATTATTAAAATCCGAAGCTGGGCTCGAGTGATTCTTAGAATCCGAAGCTGGGCTCGAGTGATTCTGAGTGGTCTCGAGCTGATGCTCGGATGCTTGGTTGATCCGTGGTACGTGGCTAAGCTCGAGTGATCTTAGAATCCGAAGCTGGGCTCGAGTGATTCTTAGAATCCGAAGCTGGGCTCGAGTGATTCTTAGAATCCGAAGCTGGGCTCGAGTGATTCATAAAATCCGCACCAGCTGGGCTCGGTGATCTCCGACTGGTCCAATGCCGTGACGCCTCTGGTTGACGCCGGGTGTCATCGTCTTCCAGCCGGGAAATGCATCCTTGCCCGCTATGTTAGCGCGGATGGAAGCCCGATGACCAGCGGGGGTGGTTAAACATGTGGACGTCAGTTGGAGAGATTCATTGCCGCACCGCAATGTAGCCTGGATTGCGCACAAGAAGTCTATCCCTAAGATCACATGGTCGACGACGATTGGTAATACCAGAAATGGTATACGAGCGTAATTCCTGCCCAGCTGCACAGTCGCCACTAGCGCTTTGTGGACTGTTGCGTGACTTCCATCTGCCATGCTGACTTTGGCTCGAACATCCCTAAGATCAGAGTTCTTCAGTTGGCGCGCGGCATCCTCGCTGATGAAGCTTCTCGTGGCTCCGGTATCTATGGTTGCTTGTCTCGGCTGATCTCCGATCCTCACCTGGGCCACAATGCGCGCGTTCTCCACTCGAAGGCTGGGTTCTATTGCCGGGACTGGTTGGCGGTCGCTCCCACCTGGTCCTGGGGCAGGTGAGGCCGCTGTCCGTTTCCCGAAGCTGAGTCGCAACACTCCCAAGTCCTGACTCCTCGTTTTCCGCAACGCCAGCAGAAATAAACTTGTCGGTTACGGCATTCCCTAGAATAATGTCCGATTTCCGCACACCTCCTGCAAGCACGCTGGATATCGATCGCTGGTCCTGTTTCCTGAATCATCCGGTTGTCTATCCTTGGTTCGTTCTGAACTCCTTGGTGGTCCGGCTGGTTGTCTCTGAACGGGTTCCGGTGCCTCGGCGCTTGGTTTACCTCACTGTTGGTGCTGACTGTGGTTGGTCTCTGCTGAGCCACTCTGGTGTTACGACTTTTCCACTCTCGTTCGCGCACGAACTCAAAGTCGGTGGCTAGCTGCGTCAGCTGTGCTAGCGATGATGCCTCGTGTCTCCGGATATACAGCTGATATTCTGGCAGCAAATTCTCGTAGGCTCGATCGAGTTCTTCTTCCCCTGTGTAACCAGCGCGTCTCATGAGTAGTCGTAGTTCCACTACGTAGGCCTTGAAAGTTTCTCGCGGTTTCTGCTGCCTAGCCCGGATCTGATCTTCCAATCGTTGGAAGTACCGCGGCGGCAGGAAGAATTCCAAGAGCTCCCTTTTGAAACTGTCCCACGTGGCTCCTTGTAGGCGGCTGACCCTGAACCAATCACTGGCATTTCCTGTGAGCATCTCTGGCACTGCTCGTGATAGCTGCGTCAAGGCGATCTGGTGGGCTGCCGCACGTTCCTCCACACGTTCGATAAAACTCAACGGATCCGATTGTCCATCAAAGAGTATTCCCCAGCGATGTACCTTTTCTGCGATGGAACGGTACGGGGTCTCATGGCGTGTCATATTCGGGGCCACTGGTGACTGGCTTCGGTTTCGTTGTCCTGTGCGGCTGGGCGGCTGTAGTTCGGCTGGCCGGCTCACTACCACTCGAGGTATGATGCCTGGTTGACCAGCTTGACTCTCGGCTTCGATGCGCACGGGGGACACGCTGCGTGATCGAGGCTTAGATTCCTGGTCACTAAGCTCGGATTCCGGGATGTTGAGAAACTGTTGCTCCAGTTCCTCCAGCCGTTTGGTCACATGTTCGTTGTGTTCACCATGGGCGATGAACTGTGCCATGCGGCTCCGAAGCTCCGACACGGTACCTTGGGTTTCGAGTCCAAATTCTGCTGTCATGGTCAGCAACTCATCCCTACGCCGGAGGTATACCCAGCTGACGGTGACCATGGTATGGCACGGGGTACTTTCTATGAAAAAACGGGAAAATAACTTGTTTGGTACGATCGCCGCACGTGACTTGTCTCGCCCCACTTAGACCGCAGAGAAAATTATGCTATGCCACTGAGGGATGGCACGAGAACGCCCTGTATGTTTTACGCACGTGGTCCGTACTGTACTAACTTGACCCACGTGGTCGAAAAATTTTCGGACTAGGCTTGAGTTAATTTTATTCCGGGAGAACCACGCGTTGCTTTTTACGTTGCTACTTGCTTTTTAATTTTTCTTGGATAATTCGACTTGTCGCGCCGATGGTTGATACTTGAGAACTCTTTTTATTTATTTGTCGGAGAAAAACTCGCTTGATTCTATTATTTTAATTTCCCGGAGAAAACTTGACTTGTCGGTTCTAATGTTCTCTGCTTCAATTCTTCGATTGAATTTAATATCTTCCGGAGAAACTTGACTTGATGCTTCTGATGTTCCTACTTCAGATTCGATTTTATTCTTCCGGAGAAACTAGACTTGATGCTTCTGATGTTCCTACTTGAATGATCCGCTGCCTTCCTTTATGTCTGTTTATAAAGCCTACCCAAGCTTGCATTCCTGTCGCAGCAGAGAGCATGTTAGCTCTGCCCGCGTACTTCGCAGCAGAGAGCGTGTTAGCTCTGCCTGCGTGCACCACAGCAGAGAGCGTCGTAGCTCTGCTCGCGTGCGGTGACCAGAGAGCGTGTTAGCTCTGCCTGCCTGCGTCGTAGCAGAGAGCATGGTAGCTCTGCCCGCTGAGAGAGTTCCTATTTATCGTTGCGTTTCCTTGATGTTACGAAGCCTTGGGTAGACTGCATTTCCATCGCAGCAGAGAGCATGTTAGCTCTGCCCGCGTACTTCGCAGCAGAGAGCGTGTTAGCTCTGCCTGCGTGCACCGCAGCAGAGAGCGTCGTGCTCTGCTCCGTGCGGAGACCAGAGAGCGTGTTAGCTCTGCCTGCCTGCGTCGTAGCGAGAGCGTGTTAGCTCTGCCCGCGAGAGAAAATGTCGCCGATGATCATGTGCGGCACCTGGCCGTTTTGTAGCTTGGCTCGCACGTGGCATCTCTCTCCATTTCCTTCACTAAGTTCAGAAAAAAAGTGAGAGAGGAAAAAAAAAAAAAATACCTCGTGCGTTGCGAATCGAAAACCAAAATGGCGAATCTTTTGCCGTTGGAGAAAAATTTACCTCTGCTGAATTTATTAAATTTTCCTTCCGAGACCGAAATTTTCCTGAGACTTGTCGATTTTCTGAGACTTGAGATTTTCTTCTGAGACTGCGAATTTTCTACGATTTTTCTGAGATTTATTTTTATTTTTCGCGAGACGATTTTCTCTAGACGCGACTCGTCGACCGATTTTCCGGCTGTTCCTCGAGGATGTTGAATTTTCTTAGACTTTTCTTGGACTGGTGACTTAGCCGGGAGTGACTTTTCTGACGAGCCCGGGTTTTATGGGGAAAAATATATATATAAAAATTTATACATATCTGTACACACATATATATATTATATATATAAAAAAAAATATTTATATATATAAAAATATATGTTGGAATATATATGAATATATATATAAAAATAAAAATAATATATAAAATATATATATAAATATATATATACATATGTGTGTATATATATATGTATATGGGGGCACGAAAAGATTTTCAAAAAAACAATAATATATATATAGACGATGGATGTATATATATATAATAAAAGATTTGGTGGCACAAAAAAAAAAAATATATATATATATATATGGACGATGGATGGTTAGTATAAATATTTAAAATTTTCTCCCAAAAAAAAAATATATAATTTGATATAGTTGAACAACGCTGTCTACGTTGTGAAAGTTTCGTGGGCATGTGGCGAGAATGATGTAAAAATGTTTTCAACTAATCTGAGGCCTATTCTAATTCGATGGCAAAATGTCTCCAGACGTCCCTGCTCGGGCGCCATCTGTAAGGAAGTTTTTCCAGCCGAGGTCGGCGTCTCAGTCCGGCCAGGGCCAATTACAGAAAATTTGTAATGTCTGGGACGGCTGGAAAGGAATGATAGGGCCCTCATCACAAAACTAACTGAAAAAGAAAACCCACCATATGCGATCGCGGATCGGAGCCATTTTGGGCAGCGTTGGACAAGCTCCTTAGCGAGACAGGGTACGACCCAGCATCTCGCTTGTAGGAGCGTTCCGGTGCTACCGTACCCAGTGAACGGTAATTCTGGGTGATAGACTCGCAGACGAGAGGAGGTACTACCCGAACTCTCGCCTGCGGGAATATCCCCAGCGATTACCGGCACTAGAACCAAGTGACGGTGGCCCTGGTTGGCAAACTCACGAACGAGATAAGGTTCGACCTGGAACCTCGTTCGTGGAATGCTCCAGGGTCCACTGACATGGCTTCAACTCGACGAATGTGTAAGTGATAGTCACTAGAGGTGTAGAGTACAACTCGGAAGCACCTCTCGTGACATCCCTTACACATGTCAAGCCGATCGCGACCACGTTTTCACACCCGCCGAAACTTTCACCTTCACTTTTAAGTCATTTAAATAGACGTTTCCTTTGAGGCACGCACTCGCAAAGCGCTTTGATATCTTTATTTTATATTTTCAAATTCACTTTTATTCTGTTAGTAGGGAAACTTAGGGGAAAAATGGCCGTCGGCCAGCTTACCACAGGGTACGGCGTACCACAAGGTGTGTAGCGTGCGCACTACAGGGGTGCGCCGGAATGATGCGCTGCCGGTGGTTGCCGCTGCTGTTGGCGTCTCCTTGGCGCTTGCCAATCAAGTTGTGATCCAGCCTTTTCCAAAATGCCGTTGCCGTTGTCGTTGCCGTTGTTGTTGCCGTGATTCGTTGCCGTTGTCCTTGCCGTTGTCGTTGTCGTTGCCGTTGCCGTTGTCGTTGCCGTTGCCGTTGTAAGTGTTGTTTTCGTTGCCGTTGTGGTTCTCGTTGCCGTTGTTGTTGCTGTTGTCGTCTTCTTGGTTTTCTTTTAGTTTTTTTTTCACTGTTTAAAATAAACTTTCCGTAAGCACGTCTGCTCGTTTTTCGGCCCGCCAGAAAAGTGAAGCGTCGATAAAACACGCTTCTCTTATCGATACACCGATCTCGATGTTCGATCGACGCCCAGTACTCGCTACTAGCAATAGGTGGCGTTTATGCTCAAACCAACCCTGCTTCTCCTATCGATACATCGACCTCGATGTTCGATCGATGCCTAGTGCTCGTTGCTAGCACTAGGTGGCGTTTGTACTAAGGTATTTTCTTTCCGAAAATACTGACGAGGCGGGTTTTAAGCCATTTTGGCAAAATAAAAATATAATTTGGGGGAAATTAAAACGGGTTCTCGCCGGCTTCATGCCATTGGCGGTGTGGCTTCGTGCCGAAATAATAATAATAATAAATTTACATAGCAACAATAAAGTAGTTCGGGGAGCTAACCCTAGAGGGCTCTTCGTGCCTCGGCCAACTCTCGAACTAGCAATGGTTCTCATTATTTGTGAGTGGCAAAATGCCGCCTCACAAGTTACAAATAAGTAGCATTTAAAAAAAAAATATTATTAGTTAAAGAACTAAAGGAGATTGATGCTGGAATACTTTCCAGAGATTCAATCCCTATGTTAAAAAAGTCTACAAAAGAATGGACAAAGAAAACATTTGGAATAGTCGGTCATTACTTACATTATAAAAATGGTCGGTTGTATGATCGATTCGGTATATACGATGGTAATCGTACACTCGCAGACTTAATTAATGAAGAATTAAAACGGCTTCAAAGGTTTCTGGATGAAACAATTGAACGATTAGCTACTGCCGGTATTGATGAGTGCATCATCAGGAAAAATAAAGTAGAATTTCTTTGGCTTAGGATAATCGATGAAATAGATGCGAATGATCAAGATGAAATCTTTCGCAATGATGACTTCATGGATTTAGCATTTGACGTAACGAAATTAAGAAAAAGATTAGAAGCCAAAATAAAAGGAGACGAGCATATAGAAGATGAGGCCCAAGAAGACGGAGAAATAGAAGGTGAGGTCCAAGAAGACAGAGAAATAGAAGATGAGGTCCAAGAAGACGGGGAAATAGATGTCGAGGGCCAAGAAGACGAGGAAATAGAAGACGAGGGAAAAGAAGCCGAGGACGAAACAGACGAGGACAATGAAAATGAAGAGGCAGAAATCTGCGAAAAACATGTCACAGAAACCTTAAGAAAACTAGACGTAGAATACCAGAAGGCCCTCAGAGACAACGTTAAAATCGCGCCGATTTTAGAGAGAGATGGGATTGAGTGGCGTTTTATTCCCCCGGCAGGACCTCACTTCGGAGGTGTCTGGGAAGCTGGGGTAAAATCGATGAAATATCATCTAAAAAGGATAATTGGGGACAGCAGTCTGACATTTGAAGAATTGTCAACCCTCTAATGTCAAATTGAGGGAGTATTAAATTCACGACCTCTTTACACGATTGGTAGCGATATTGATGATAAGGAAGTATTAACTCCTGGTTATTTTGCAATTTGTAGACCAAACTTAGATGTTGTTAAGTCCATAACAGATGAAAGAATCGGGAACTTGGACAGGTGGAAATTAATTCAAAAGCTAAAAAGAGAGTTTTGGGTTAAATGGAAAGAAGATTATCTGCACACTTTACAGCAAAGAAATAAGTGGAAAAGAGAATCTCAAAATATCGAGGAAGGGCAGATAGTGTTAATAAAATCGGAGAACTGCCACCCAGCAAGATGGCCTCTGGGAAAAATTGAAGAGGTTCATAAAGCTAAAAATGAAAAAGTGAGAGTAGCAAAAATTAGAGTTAAAAAAGGTTGGGTTACACGACTAATTAATAAAATATGTCCACTGATTAATAAATCAGAAAAGAAATTCACGCTTTTCAGACCTCCAAAACCAGGAGTCATGTTAGCTATGCTGGTGCTGTTTGCCAACGGTCAAATGGGTAATCGAAAGCATTAACAGCACAGCTTCGATATATTTAGATACGAAGAGTGAAATAGAAATTATAAAGTCTTCTTGGGATTTAGTTGTGATATGGACACATATTTTGCTTTGCTAGAAAGGAGTACAAGTTTAATAATATCAAACAATAAGTTTGAGCACACACATCCCCAAGAATGAAGCGTGAAACTTTCAATTTATAGGCTCATTATATCATATGATGTTTGATATAATTGATGCAGAACAGGGCATATTGACTATTAACGCATATTGCACATATATATATATATTAATAGCAAGCCATAACATTCATTCAAAAGCGTATGAAACTGTTTCCTCAACATATATAAGCGAATTAGGAGAAATCTTAAAAATAATATGGGACCCTCTAACATCTCACACAATAAATCATACAGCCGAAATAGATCAATTAAAAATTAAGTTAAAAGAAATTAAAGACCATACTTTTCAATTAAAAGAACTTAAGTTCCATCATATGTCTGGGCACTTGGCCCTAGGTATTGGTTTAATTATAATATTGATACTAATTATGTATGCAATAAGAAAAATAGTAGTAAGAAGAAGATTACAAGCTATAGCCTTTCCAAGCCCCATATAAAATGTTAAGATATTAAATGTTAAACATCTGGCAGTCATTGACTATGTCCCGAAAACACACCGAAAGAGTGAAGGGACTATGAAATTTGATCTAAGCAAATGTATAAATAAAAATGTAACACAAAAATGCACTTGTAACCCAAAAATGTACTTGTAACTTAAATATGCACTTGAAACCTAAAAAAGGGTCACTAATGTAAATTATAGGAACGGCTGGAAAGGTAAATTGAAATGTATGCAGCAGATGTCAGGCGTCCTTCCAATGACTGGAAGCGACTTAGAAATTAAGATTTTCATGTTAGTTACGTAAGACTAGGATTTTAAGAATAAAGAATAGTTCAGATTTTGTACTCATTCAGCTTGGTTGTGTCCATTTCAACATTCGACTCCAATACTGGCCTATTGGTGGTCGTAAGACAGTTTCTGCAGCTGTGAGCAAATGCGTAATTTGCTTTCGAGCCAATCCTCGCTTGGCTGAGCACATTATGGCAGATCTTCCCAAGGATCGAGTTTTTGGATCACGTGCATTCATGGTCGCAGAATTGGATTTTTGTGAACCATTTTTCTAGAAGAGTGACGTGCGGAACAGGCAGCCGGTAAAATGATATGTTTGCATTTTCATATGCTTTGCGACAAAGGCTGTTCACCTCGAGCTCGTCCAAAATTTATCCTCATCTGCATATCTTAGTGTATTGAAGCGGTTTATATTGACTCGTGGCAAGCCGTCCCGCATTTGGTCGGATAATGCAACTACTTTTGTCGGCGCTAAGAACGGGTTGGAGGAGCTACGACGTTTGGTTTTGAGGAGCAAGCATCAGGACGCCGTTCAGGAGTTTTGTTTGGCGGACAGTAATGAGTGGCGATTCATTCCGTTAAGGTCTCCGCATTTTGGTGGCATCACTTTTATTGAGCTGTAGGCCCGTCTTTGTTGCAATTTAATGACTTGCGCACTTTAGTGTGTCACATTGCGGCGATCATTAATTCAAGACCTTTAGTTCCTTTTTCAGAAAATCCGATATCACAGGACTCAACTTCAGTCGCCTGGATCGCTGACAGAGAGTCTCATACTACAGGCAGATATTCTGGAGTCGCTCGAAATGGCGCACTCCCGAGCCTAGTCTTCACGTCAACGAGGACGTTCTCGTCAAAGATGAGAGCCTTCCACCGCTAAAGTGGCTACTAGCTCGAGTGCTCGAGTTGATTGCACGAGTCGCCTTTCTCAAGACTGCCACTGGAACAACGAAGCGTGCTGTGAGAAAGCTATGCGCTCTACCAAAGCAGGATGAGCTTGGAATCCCTCGTCTTTCAACGGAGGGAGAATGTCTGGTTACGCAGCGAAGAGTCGACCGCCCAGTTGATTAACTTTAAGTCGATAACATAGCATGCTCTCTTAAGTTTGTAACATTTGCATACTCTCCTAAGATATCTTTTATCACTTTCGTTGTAATCGCTGTAATCACATCTTCGCCTATGCCCTTAGGTTTTTGCTTCGGCGCACCTTACGTTTAGTCTCGATTCGTATACAATTGTCGTCGGTCAGATTATCGACGGTCCAATTTAATTCTTTTTGGATCGAGCTTGTAACCAAATAAAAACTTTGTGAACAATTATCGAACCTTTAAATATTATTAATATTAACCAAATTTTCCCTGAGTGGTTAAATATATATCTTTAGGAAGCTTCGAAGTGTTCCAATTTGCGACCATCGAAACTTATAGCAAATGAAAAAGCTTATTGGCTCAACACGTATGAACACGTAGATCTCAGAGCCTATGCGAGCTAGAGACACCAAACTTGGTATGTAGGCTCATTTATATTTGGCCCTGATATCGTAGTAGTGGCGCCATCTGTGGAAATTTCTGGGACGCAACATTGAAAAAAAAGTAGAGAGCGCGTTGCAATCAAACATTTTTTTAATTTGTGACTTTTACCAATTTTACCATATCGCTTTACACCACTTTTTGCTTTTTCCCATAAGTACAGGGTCTCCTAGTGTCGAGCTTGCTCCACTGTTTCTAACTGCATTTTTATACCCTTGCAGAGGGTATAATAATTTTGCCACGAAGTTTGTAACGCATTGAAGGAGGCGTGTCAGACCCCATAAAGTATATATATTCTTGATCAGGGCGATGAGCTGAGTCGATATAGCCATGTCCGTCTGTCCGTCTGTCTGTCCGTCTGTCTGTCTGTTTCTATGCAAACTAGTCTCTCAGTTTTGAAGCTATCTTGATGAAACTTGGTACAGGTCCGTCTTTTACTGCACGCAGTACATATGTCGGAACCGGCCGAATCGGATCACTATATCATACAGCTCTCATGGGAATGATCGGTTCAAAATCAACATTTATCATGAACAACTTTTTTGTTTCTTAAGATATTTCAAACAAACTCACAGATTGTGTGTTTGGTATAGTTTTATACATCCCTACCAGATTTGGTATACATCGGACTACTATATCATATAGCTGCCATAGGAGCGATCGGTTCGAAACCAACATTTAGTATGGCTCTTTATGTTGTTGTTCTGACTTGGATTATTGAGTTGTTGTTATTAAAGCTGTTTTAAATTTTGGGATTGTGGCACTGAGGGAGTGTTAGCGTTCTCGTTCGCTGTGCATACTTCCAGAAGTGTGTTGTTCTGCAGCCGCTGCTCTGTTTCCTCTGTGTGACCTATGACCAATCCTAATATAACTAGTAATACATAGGATGCTGACAGCAGTGTAGCTGAGTGTGTCTTGCACGGTTTCCTTGACTTCGAAATTCTGAAGCGTCCTGGTATTATTGATGTTCAGCTCTTTTGTGCTAGGGGAGGTTCCGGTTCCGCTGGGCGTGCTTTCTCTGTTTTGTATGTGGTATCGTCAATTGTTACTGCGGAGCGCCGATATTGGATGATGAATGCTCCTTGGAGCCTCAGTGTTATTCCGTCCAATGAGACGAAACCATTAAATTCGTTTAGCAGAAATGTTCCCAGCTGTATTTCTTCGAGGTCTGTTACGTGGTGGCTGTTTATGTCGGCGAATTAAGGGTTAGATTTAGTAGTGCGTAAAGGCACGCATCGTTATTACAATTTAATAGCTTATCTCTACTACATATTATTTTCTCATTATGCTCTTTGCAAAGTTCTGTAACCGCGTAAAGCTCGTTCTTACATTCTAACAAATCTTTATATTTGATATCATTTATTGCTTGATTTCTTTTTTTTGGTCTGACCTTAAGGGTTCTGCAACTGTCTAAACTTACTGTCGGAAGTCTAATAATGTACACTAAGGGCTGATTTCTCATCTCGACTTTATCCCTAACGACTTGATAAATTTTTCATTTAGAGAAATTTGTTTTTTTTGTCATAATTTTAGTCCCAGCCTCTCGATAACTTAACGAGCGGATCATCCTCCCTTTATGTTACTAATGTTAGCCTACTCAGTTAAAATTTCAGTGTTCTACCTGTTGCTCATAGCAACGCCGTAACATGAATTTGAAAAATACAATATAACGGGTCACATAAATTCATTATTAATAATTGACCGTTTTCTACTCATTATTTGATAAATAATACTAAGGAGATGGAAATCCTACAAATCGGCATTGCTTTACATCTTTGGTTCACAAGAAATAACACATTTTAGACTCAATTTTTAAAAATTCAAATTTTTCGACAATTTTTTTTACTAATCCTAGTAAAATTTGCCCATCTCAAAGCACGGAGATGCCAGCTTATTAAAAATCTTTAAATATTTTGATAACGGCAAGTTGTGAAAACGAAAAATGCTAAATCCTATATTTATGGTAAAGCAATCTATATATATAAGACTCTTTGTCCTGATTAACTGACTGTCATTACGCTGTAGGCCAAACGGCTAAAGATATCAAGCAATTTTCACGCAACATAGCTGAGACTTAATTATCGTGCAATAAGACGGGAATTTTTAATATCCCCACTGGAAGGGGCTAAAATGGGGGTCAAAAGTCAAAATTACTTAGTATGAAATTTTTTTGTTTTTTGAGCTATCTCAAGCAAACTCACAGATTATGTATTTCTTACTTACTGCTACATCCTGACAAAATTTGGTCAAGATCGGTTTACAATATCATATAGCTGCCATAGGAACAATCAGATGCAAATAAAACATTAGTGTAATGTCCTTCGTTTTGTTTAGAGCTATCTCAACGAAACTCACAGATTATGTAACTATTACTTACTGTTATATCCTGAGAAATTTTGGTCAAGATGAGATCACTATATCATATAGCTGCCATAGGAACAATCAGATGCAAATTAAAATTTTGTATGAAGATCTTTGTTGTTTTTTGAGCCATCTTAACCAAACTCACAGATTATGTATTTCTTACTTATTGTAACATTCTGTGTAAATTTGCAATTGCAGCGAAAATTTAAAACAGCGAGCAGCGAAAATGTAAATTCTCTATATTATATATAGTACTATTACTATTATTTTAAGTCCAATTACAGGGAAAAATTGAATTTACACTTCCCGCTTTCTTATTAAAAATGTAATAAGGCCCGGCTATAGCTGTGAAAAGTGATCCCTATTTTCACTCCACATTTCTCCCCGAGATTTCAGCGAGCGTAGCGAACCGGGGGTTGGCGAGCGAAGCGAGCAGGGGGCAAGCCCCCTTGTATTTATATAAAGTAGGCCTTAACGGGGAGATGAGAAATCGGCCCTAAGTTTTTCCCATTTGTGGTAAGCTTTATTTCGGCAAATTCCAGCAATTCTTCTATGTTAAAAAACGGTTACTTTTTCTTTTAAATTTTTTTTCTATTATATCGGCTTCAATTGTTGATAATATGAATGAATTTATTTATTCATTTGTTACAATTTGAATTTTATAGTTTAGAATGCTTGCTTTTTGATTGTTGAGGTTTTCCGAACTCTAAGTGAGTTTCAAAATCGCATTTGTTGCGTTACTTAGCTGATTTATTTTTGCGTCGATTAATCTACTTATTTATTACAACTTGATCATTGTTGTTTTCTAGTTGATTAAATATTTTCTTTATTAGAATTTGATGGTCGTGGTGGTCCGAAGTTCCAGCCAACCGTTTCCATACTGTGCGTATAGTGTTGATTGCTCTTTTGGATTTTGATGATGCCTTTAGTCTTCGCAGATCGTGTTTTTTTGCGAAATTTTTAACGAGAGGTAAGGATGTAATGGGTGGGATGAGTTTAATGAATGAACTTCGATGTATTTGTCTAGATCGAAAGGATGAATTATTTTTTTCGAAGGAGATAACTTAAGAACTCGAGTAATCGAGAACCGTGGTTATTCCCATGCATCCTGGTAGAAAAAGCCTGAGAATTTAGTTCTGATATTATTCTTGTGGACTTTTGCCCTAATTTCCTTTTTAGACCCAGTACTTTAAAAAAGTACAAATGGGTCTATTAAGTTTGTGCAAAAAAAATGTGCGTAACAGGCAGAAGGAGGCGTGGCAGACCCCATAAAGTATATATATTCTTGATCAGCATCAACAGCCGAGTCGATATAGCCATGTCCGTCTGTCCGTCCGTCCGTCTGTCCGTCTGTCTGTCCTATTTTGTGTCACCTAGATCTCAGAGACCATAAGAGATAGAGACACCAAATTTGGCATGTAGGTTCATCTATATCTCCCATTGATCAAGTTTGCTTTGGATTTTTGCCACGCTTCCCTCCGCCCCCGGAAATTGAAAAACAAATTTTCAAAGTAGAATTACAAGAGCCCCTTTAAGACTAGCGCCTTGATTATTGGTACATAAAATATACACTATAGTCCAAACCTGTCCAGAAAATTTCATTCCAATCGGACGATAAACGCGGAAGTTATTCAATAAAGAATGTGTTTATTAACTTCGTAGTGGCGCCATCTATGGTTTGGTACGCATTATTGAAGAACAATCAATAGTGAACGCTTTGCACTCAAAAAGTACTGGGTCTCCTACTGTCGAGCTTGCTCCACTGTAGCTTACTGCATTTGTATATCTTAGTGTAAGCTTTGATCCTAGTTGTTTATTTTTTTTCACGTAAACTACTTCTCCACGTTTCTTAGTTCGCTAGTTCGTTTTTTCCTTTGTTGTGATATTTTAAATCTGTTTCCTAATTTCCTGCTAGTTTATCATTAACTTTCTTTCTATACTCTTTTTATTTATATGCGTTGTTTTGGACTGTAGTAACGGAAAATATGTCTATTCGTTTTTTCCAACTGTTGAGTGAATAGACGCATTATATTCAAGAACTGCTTTGAAGAAATTGTCTGTGAAGTTCTTAAACATGTCAATATTTCTGACAATGAAGGGTGAAATCTTTCTATCTGTCCAATACTTGTTGAATTATAGGGAGGTGTCGTATAGACTTGAAGGCATAACTGGTCTTGAAGCAGGAATTTGATTGAAGCTGAGTTTAGAGCTTTTTCATTGTCGATAACTATAATTTTAGTAGTGCCGAATGCTATTAAAAATTCTCTCCAGGGAATTTGTATGTCTTCTGCGGCCCTTGACGCTAAAACCATGACTTGAGCATATTTTGGAAACTTATTTATGCTTGTTAGTTAAGTGTTTTTCTCGGAAATGTTAATATCGATATGGACAATTTCCCCTGGATTTTGGATTTCGAAATTCGGAGGATCTTTATTGTATTTGGATTCTTTGCATGTTAAGCATGACTGTGCAATTTCATTAGCTTTTTTTATGAAGCTGTGAAAAGAAACACTTCTCTTGAATTTGTGACTTATTCTCCAAATGTTCTAATAAGCTCTCTTGTGTTTTGGGGCTATTATTTCGCTTTGTTTATTTGTGTCGGTGATATCTTCTACTTTTTTTTGTGAATATCTTATTTTATGGTCTAGATAAAATTCCTGTTTTCGGCCCATAATGTGTTCGGGAGTATACAGACCGTTTACTAGTCTTGGGGCGAGACGTTCCTTTTAGATTTGGATAAATTCATTTTCTGTGTAACTTGGTATTTTTATCGCGTGTGTATGGTATAAAGGGTATTTCGAGCTGGTAATCGATTATATCTCCGATAAACTAGTATGAAAAGTTGGTTTTTGAAAACGTTAATTGATACTTCCGTACAGGGGAGACGAGCTCTCATCGCTTAGTACCATGGCTTCGGTGCTATTTGTTTCGTTAGTTGGGGGATTTCTAGATAGTTCGTATGACAAAACGTTGGAAGTTCCTGGTTCTTATTTAAATTCATAATTTAATTCTTCTAGGCAACTTTTCCAGCGTTTGTTAAGGGTTCCATGTTAAGGGTTGATGGTCTGTAAAAATTACGAATTGAGCTGTACCGTAGAGGTATATTCGAAGATTTTGCAAACTATTGCAAGCATTTCTTTCTCGTTTACTGCGTTACTTTTCTCGGCTTTTGTCAAAGTTCGTGAAATCAAGGTAATGGTTTTGCCATCTTGTTCAAGAACTACTCCTATCGGGAGGTTTGAGGCGTCGGTTGTTGGGTGAAACTCTTTGTTGAAATTTGGATATTTAAGAATGACTTCGGTGGAGCTCAGTGTTTGTTTGATTTAGTTAAAGGCCTCAATGGCTTATCTATTCATGTTTATTTGAACCTTATCTGACATTCTGGTTAAAATTCGACCGCCTTAACCACTGAGAAGAGTTGTGGGTAGCTTCGCTAGTTTTGCATAATCTCTTATGAATCTACGATAGTAACCTGATAGTTTGGAATTTTGGGATTGCTTGTACTTTTTGATTTTCTTTTTTGCGTCTTGTAAAGTCGCTTGTTTAAAGTGGGGTGTATGTTCGCATTCATTTTTTCTGAAAACAATAATTTCATCATTGTACCCATAGCAGATTTTTCAAACGTGATCCCTTAGAATGTCATCTAAGGCTCTTTAAATTATTAAGGGAACATTTTTTAGAACCTAGCGTAATCTAGTGAATTCGTATTTCCCGCGTTGACTGCAAATGTTGTCTATTCTATGACTGTTTCTTTTTAAAAAAAATTTGGTAAAACCCGCTTTTAAGGGGTAGTACTGTAAACAATTTTTTATTCCCAAGCTGGACTAGAATGTGTAATATCTCAGGTATAGGATAGCGATCAGATATAATGACTAAATTAAGCTAACGGTAGTCGATAACTAGTCTGAATTTTTTTTTCCCTGAGGCATTGACTTTTTGTTGGTACTTTCCATACTGGTGCGTTGTAGGTTGACCTTGAGGGTCTTATAATTTCGATCTTTAGAATCCGAGATAGTTCGGATCTCGCTCACTACACTTGTAGTGTATGTTAATTTTTGTTCTGGGTCTGCAAATAAGTTTTTGAATGAGTGTGCGCTAAGGTCTATTGATCTTTTTTCTGGCTATCGGACATGTGGTCAGCTCGGACTTTTATATTATTTATTGCTTGCGCTGGTAGTTGTTTGATACGAACTCCGCTATTG
Source organism: Drosophila neotestacea (assembly GCA_035044365.1). NCBI lineage: Eukaryota > Metazoa > Arthropoda > Insecta > Diptera > Drosophilidae > Drosophila > Drosophila neotestacea. Next base: position 138,766 of record JAWNMD010000122.1, on the reverse strand, counting down.
CCATCTACTATTGGGATGTCGTTTTTTACGTCGAATAAGATGTTCAATTATTTCATTGTGTCGTTTCCCAAAATGCCGTGAAACGTTTTAAAGGTTGGTAAAATGAAGAATCGGATTGGATTGCCTAAAAAGGTTAAAGAAAACATAATGCGTTATCTCTATCTTGCCTTCTATTGAATTTGCATAAAAAGTTTTTTTGTAAAATGAAGAATCAGATAGGATTGACGTGAAGACTAAAAAGGTTCAAGAAAACATGATGCGTAATCTCTATCGTGCCTCCTATTGAATTTGCATACAAAGTTTCTTTGTTTACCTTGGGATTGGTTATTAGCGAGGGCTGTATATAATTTTGGTTGGAGCCTGTGTCTATAAGAAAATTTTATAATTTGCCGTCCCATAATTTACATTGAAAGTATGGAAACGAGGAACGGTTTAAGCTAAAAAATTTGCGTCAGACTACGAAAATGATTTGAATGATTTTTAGGATGATATAACACCACCGGAAAAAATTGATCGCAATCGGATAAGAAACACGGAAGAAATTAGAAGATAATTATTCCATATAGCGGCGCTAAAGTTTTGTGCGTTCATGTGTTCTAGTGTGCTTACATACATATGTATATGTAATATGTGCATACATATTCAATTTAACATCGTCCTTTACATCCACAGGGTACTTTACTAGCGGGCCCTCCCGACTGAAAAACCTATATCTCAGAGACTATAAGAGCTAGAAACAAAAAAAAATTGACATGTACATGCGCGCATCGATTTTCTGCTGTCTCATCAGATTTCTTGGCCTTGTAGATATCGCTTGATTATGCGACCAATATCTTAAGTGAGATCTTGCCAGCCATTAAAAGTGCTGCCTCTGCTGAAACCTTACGAAAGGCGCATCAGACTCTGATCGCTGACAGCCTATGGGTTGCCTCGATGCCCTTCATGTATGTCGGCGTGTTGATCGCTTTGGCCCAGACGGGGGCTGCGTATAGTATCGTAGACTTAAGCACACAGCTGAGCAGCCGCCTACATCTGTACTTTGGGCCTTCCTTTGGGTGTCCATCAGGTGCTCCTTAAATAATAGACGCGTATCTATGTGGACACCAAAATATCGGATTGCCGTCTTTGACACGATTGTTGTTCCGTTGAGTCTGAGAGTAGCTTCTTCCAGCTACTTATAAGTACCGCCACGGTTTTATGCTCCGCCAGCTCCAGGCCAACCTCATCCAGCCATATTTTGACTCTGCTAATTGTCTTCTCTCCCAGGTGTTCAACTTCCTGCAGTTCTTCCTTGGCTACGACAAATCGAGGAATTTGCAAGTTGTTATGCAGCTCTAACCGAAGAATACCGTCGTACATTATGTTCCACAGGGTCGGGCCCAGAAACGAACCCTGAGGAACTCCTGCATTCGTCTCCAACACTAATTTGCGGTCGCTGAGGTAGTTTTGATGATCCGGATGAGGTACTGAGGCACCTCGAGATTGCAAAGCGCGCTGATCATATTGTCTCATTTAGCCGAGTTGAAAGCGTTTTTGATGTCCAGTGTTACCACAAGACAGTAGCTCTTTGACCCTTCTTTGCCTTATCATTTGGGATGACTTTTGCTGCCTCAAGAACTTCGTCAGGGGAAATCAGCGCTAGAGACTGAGTGTCATGCTGTATTAGCTTAGACCTAAGATCACTCACCGGATGTGACGAGAATAAGGACGCTATGATGCTATCTAGTTTAGCCTTTTCTTATCTTATAGGCCTGGGCCCAGGGATCCCGATCCGCTTCCTCGCAGAGTATGCGGAAACATCGAGCATTGCTTTCTCGTATCGCCTTGCAAAAGATTGTCCGCTGCGTGCTAAAACCGAAGCGAAGAGCCTCACATGGCCTCGAGCTGCGAGCAGCGCATGTATATATACTCCGACCTATATTGCAATCAGTTCGCAGAGTCGCAATCTCACTGGTCCACCAATAAACCGATTGCGAGAGCTGCTGCCGCGCGACATGCTCGCCTCACAAGCCCTAGTTAGCGATCGCATAGCCATATCCGTCATTCTCTATCCATTTCCGCTGATGCTCATATCAGCAAGTTCCTCGAAGAACCTGATTGGAGACAAGGTCTTAATCGAGCTGGCGCCCTCGTAGGGTTTGTTCGCTTTTGCTTATTTAGCGTGAACAAAATGGCCATATGGTCACTAGCTGTGTATAGATCGCTGACATACCACCTGGTTGGTCTGGCTAACTGCGGCGAGGCAAAAGTTAAGTCAACTATAGAGCCCAAGCTTCCTCTGCTGAATGTTAACGCCGTGTCTTCATTAAAGAGTACCAGATTCAAAGCTCCAGATGCCTCCAGCAGTAGACTTCCCCAAGCGTTCTTACATTGAGACTGTGACTCGATGGCCCAAGCATTAAAATCGCCATCTTCAACTAGCTCGTTGATTGCTCCTCCAAATTCAGCCAGGCTCCAGCTGGGCAGATATAGCAGCTAAACACCCATATTCCTTTTGTGAAGGCTCTGGCATAGCCTATCCCTGAGCGTGTGTAGATCAGAAAAAATGGATCCTTAGAGCATGCTCAAATCGCAGAGTTTCTGGCCGTGTTGCCGGCAAAGCTGTGACTAATGTGAACTTTTAATGGTTCGCTTAGAATGGCTATATCTATGTTATGTTCGACCTCCGTTTGCTGTAGTAAATCCTGTGCCGCTCTACAGTGGTTAAGATTAATTTGTATAAAATGCATACTTTGAGTTTGCGCACCACTTCATTGTAGGCAGGGCATTTAAAGCTGCCGCTCGGGTGTAAAATATAATCTTCTCCAGCTCTTGTGCATAGAACGTATGCCGGCTGCGAAGTGCATAATTTCGCACTTCCATTCGGAAGCTCCTTGTCTGACAGGTCAACTAAATGTGGCTCGCCGCTTGAAAGCTCCTTGTTCCCTTCATCCGTTTTCTGAAGGTTGACGGAGTTTACTGCATCCATGTTTGTACCTTGTCTTTTTGAACCTCTGGCCACCGTCGCATAGGATGCGTCCTTCTGTTTTAACAGCTCTTCACATTTTAGGCTTCCCTCCTTGGGCCCTGATTCGACTCCCTTAACAGATAATCGCTGACTTCTAATTGCGCTAATCCGCTTCATCCTACACTTCATGAATCGATTAAAATGCCGCACCGCTGGTTTTTTCTCATCTATCTGAATTAGGATCTCGCTCACTAGACTGCCAAGTTCGCTCATGAGTTCGCTGGATGGTCCTCTGTGTTCTCCTGATCCCTGCTTCTCTTCGGAGTGTCTAGCTCACATTTGGCCTCAAAAATATAGACGCTTTCTGTACGGTTTTGGGAGCGCCGACCGAGGTGCAGGTTCGTTGATGACCTGAGCATTTCGATTGATTTAGAAAAAGCCAGAAGTGGCCCCTTGTCTCCTCCATGATCCGCACCAGTGGGATCAGCTGCTACGGGGGCCTGATGGGTCATCCCCGAGGCATTCCTGGCTAGATGAGCCAGATTGCTCGATCAATGAGTGTGGCTTGTGAAACTGCATTTCCAAATATGCAGGAGCGAGTATCTAAATTTTTGCTTTAAAAATATACAATATATACACAGGAGTATGTATATATAGAGATATATCTGCCATTCAAATCTATCTATATAAAACTCTTTGTCCCCACTGATTCACTGAAGAGACATTACGCTACAGGCCAAACGATTCAAAATATTGAGATGCAATTTTCACACAACATAGCTGAGACTTGAGCAAGCCGGGGGTTGGAGAGCGAAGCGAGCAGGTGGCAAACCCACTAGTATATCATAAACTTATCAAAGACACATTACTTATCAAAGCTTATCGTAGACACATACTAAGCTACGAGTAAAGTATGTAAAGCTTAAATGTACATTAACCGAAATAAAGTAAACAAGTGTAAACAAATAGTTAGCAGAACTTTAAAGGTTTGCTAAGCCCAAGTCGAAATCTTGTAATCAGTTTTAACTCAACCTCAAAATTATAAAGTTTAACAAAAAAAATATATAAATTTTTTTATAATTTTATCTATGCTGAATTTTTAATTATAATATGAAATATATTAATAATACTCCCGCATATAATTTTATATATTTAAAACAAATTCAGAGCGCAAAGAATCCAGAATTCAAAATTCATACGCAGCCTTATTTGTAGAAATAGATTCCTTATCCTCGAAGCTTGAATTTGAATTCGAATTTTAACGGCGAAAACCTCCCACGCAGCTCACACGACGCTCGTTCAAAAAGGCCAACGAAAAAGACCAACGGAAAACGAAAAGGCGTGCGAAAATTGTGTAAAGACGGGAAACGGGAAAAGCAACTCTCCCCTCTCTCGCCAACCAGCTTGTGGCAGCTTGTGCCGTCCAGCGGCGCTTGTGGCGACAATTCAGCGCAGAATAAAAGTCCAGATCAGCCAGCAATGGTCCGGTGATTAGAGTGCAGTAACCAGACCACAAGGGGTAACCCCTCTGCTTTATGTTTGTAGGTGAAGACACCAAAAACGAAAACCTTCACGGAGCACCGAGAAAAACACAACCGGCCACCAGCTTAAATTAAATCTCAGTTAACATTGTGAGGCTGCAACTTGGTTGCCGTCCCATATTTTAATTTGAACGTAACGTCGGCCCTTTCCGGGTAAGCGCGCGCTGTCGATCGGTTGCACAAGTCTGCCGAACAGAGCGCGGCTTCACCTCGTGGAGAGGGAGCGAAAGCTTCGACGTGAAGAGCGAAAGCTCGCGATTTGGCGCGTCTGTGGGACACGTGGGGTAGACTAGGTAACAGGTAGTTAGATATAAGTTTATTAATAATAAAATGTGGGATTAAATCTGAAACTAACTTCTTTTACTAACAACCACCCTTAGTACAAATAAGTAGAGGACAATGCGGACTGACCCCACTGGCTGCGGCGCCAATCCCAGCAAGTCCTCTACTGTAGTTTGATATTTAATTAACAAAAGTTGTAGAAACAAGTTAGCGCACGGTAGCAATACCTTGTAGCGTCCCTTGGCTCCAGCTTGTATTGCAGATTAACTTAACCCATGTAGTAGTGTCGCTGTAGAGACAGGCGAGCGCACAGTAGTAATAATTTGTAGCGCCCTTGACTCCAGTTCGTGTAATAGATTAACTTAGCCCAAACAGTAGTGTCGCTATAGAGCTAGTTAAGTGCACGGTAGAGATACCCTGTAGCGCTCTCGACTCCAGCACATCCCGCGTATGCGGATATCCTCTGTCAACGGAACATTTCCCGCCCTTAGTAACAGCGCCCAGCGAATATTACAAATTTCTTGTTAGATCCAGACCTGGCCAGACTGAGATCTGTACCCCGGCTGGTCACTTCCTTACAAAATTTGTACATATACATATGCATATATGGATGCAGGTTAACTCTGTTTGCATGCATATGGAATTTAACATTGTCCTTCACTTCCACAGGGTACTTTACTGTCGGGCCCACCCGTCCGAAAAAAATATATTAAGACCCTGTTCTTTAAAAATGTACAAAAGGATTTATTAAGTTTGTGCAAAAGAAATGTGCGTAACAGGCAGAAGAAGACGTGGCAGACCCCATAAAGTATATGTATTCTTGATCAGCATCAACAGTCGAGCCTGTCTGTCCCTTTTTTTAGTTCCTATATCTCAGACTCTATAAGATCCAGAAACACCAAACTTGGGATGTACGTGCATCTATATCTCGCATTGATCAAGTTTGTTTTATATTTTAGCCAGGCCCCCCTCCGCCCACGGAAATTACGAAAGCACCGCCTTTATTTTTGGTACACTGTGGTCCGAACCTGTCCTTAAATTTCACACCAATCGGATGATAAACGCGGAAGTTATTCAACTAACAATGTTACGGGCAAAAGGAAGAAGAAGAGATACTTCCGACCTCTGTGTTTAGCAAGTGATATCTTCGTAGTGGCGCTATCTATTAAAATTTCCGGTACGCAACATAAACGAACAATCTATAGTGAACGCATTGCACTCAAAAAGTACAGGATGTAAATATTATCCAGCTTGCTCCACAGTAGCTTACTGCATTTTTTAAAGCACAAAGTCTTAAAATACGAACCACACCTAATCCAGGAAACACACATAAACAATCCAAACAACATACCTATCCCAATTAACTTTACACTACTCTCACTTAACTTTTTTAAATATTTCGGATTCACCGCCCTCCTAATCCACAGGTCTATTCAATCAAAAGCAATGCCCCTAAGAATTCGATGCTTCTAGGTCTGAAATTGAATCCATTAAACAATTTAAATCAGAGCCCGTAATCATTATAAGTTTTATTATAAAAATCACATGATATTGATTATATTAAAATCTTTATTATTTGCCTCAAAAATAATCATTATTTTTAAGTATTATATTAAAACTCAAAAACAATCATTATTTTTTATCACAAAAATAAAACTCAAAAATAATTATTATGGAATATTCTTGTAATATGCAATAATATTAGTTCAAAGTCTTACAGAAGCCAATAATTTCTATTGAGTTTTATTTTAAGCTTAGTACCCAGCACTGAAAAATCGTGTACGTTGACTGGCAACTCCATATAAAAAAATAGCGCAAGCTAACTTTGGCGCGCCAAAGTTTGGATACCCTTGCAGTGCCCGGTGTAAGCCGTCAGATTTTTTACAAAATTTGTTAAGTGTTGATTTCGAACCGATCGTTCCTATGGCAGCTATATGATATAGTAGTCCGATTTACACCAAATTTGGTAAGGATCTATAAAACTATACCAAACACACAATCTGTGAGTATATCTGAAGCAACAAATAAGTTTTTCATACTAAATGTTGATTTTGAACCGATCGCTCCTATGGCAGCTATATGATATAGTAGTACGATTTTCACCAAATTTGGTCAGCCTGTTTATCAAACACACAATGTGTAAATTTGGTTGAGATATCTTGAGAAACAAAAAAGTTTTTCATACTAAATGTTTATTTCCAACCGATCGTTCCTATGGCAGCTATATGATATAGTTATCCGATCCGGCCGACATATGTACTGAGTGCAGCAAAAAGACGGACCTGTACCAAGTTTCATCAAGATAGCTTCAACACTGAGAGACTAGTTTGCATAGAAACAGACGGACAGACGGTCAGACGGACATGGCTATATCGACTCAGCTCGTCGCCCTGATCAAGAATATATATACTTTTTGGGGTCTGTGAGGCTTCCTTCAATGGGTTACACATTTCGTGACAAAATTATAATACCCTCTGCAAGGGTATAAATATAGAGCAAACTAACTTTTGTAAGCAGTCATATTTTTAAAAAAATTTGTTGTATGTCGATTTCGAACCGATCTTTCCTACGGCAGCAATATGATATAGAAGTTCGATTTAAACCAAATTTGGTAAGGATGTATAAAACTGTATCAAAAGCACAATCTGTGACTTTGGTTGAGATATCTTGAGAAACAAAAAAGTTTTTCATATTAAATGTTGATTTCGAACCGATCGTTCCTATGGCAGCTATATAATATAGTACTCCGATTTGAGCCAAGTTTTGCAAGGACGTATATAACAGTGTGAAAAACACAGTCTGTGAGCTTGGTTGAGATAGCTTGAGAAATAAAAAGTTGTTCATACTAAATGTTTATTCCGAGCCGATCGTTCCTTAGGCAGCTATATGATATTGTGATCCGATCCGGCCAGTTGTGAAATTTGTACAACGTGCAGCAAAAAGACGGACCTGTACCAAGTTTCATCAAGATAGCCTTAAAACTGAGAGACCAGTTTGCATAGAAACAGACAGACGGACAGACTCAGCTCGTCGTCTTGATCAAGAATATATATACTTTATGGAGTCTGTGAGGCTTCCTATACATTATATTATATATTATAATATATATTATGGATTCTACCACGCTTCATGTTGCATGTTACGCACATTGCTCTTTGCACAAGCTTAATAGACCAATTTGTACTTATTTTAAATACAGGGTTAAAAAAAAATTTGGGTCTACGAGGCCAAATGACTGTAAACTAGTTTAATCGATAGCAATCGGTAACCTCAATTTTGTGTTGCCAAATCTTTCAAGTTATTGCCGCCATCAACTGGTCAGATTATTTTCAACTTTCTTAAATTAAAAGTACCTTTGTGTTGTCAACTCTTCTTTCGAGGGAGTGTGGCTGTAACCTGATGTCAACAAGTTATCAATGTTGGTTGAAGAGAAATATGGATAAAAACAAGCGTGGGCGTCCTTCAAGAGCAATTTGCTGCAATTTAAAAAGCATTTTGTCAAATACGAATAATATTAAAATTTGTGTGTCCTTGCGGAGGGTATTGTAATGTAACAAAATGTGTAACGCATTGAAGGAGTCCTCACAGACCCCATAATGTATATATATTCTAAGCCGAGCGTCTATCCGTCTGTCTGTCTGTTTCTATGTAAGCTAGTATATCCGTTTCAAAGCTATCTTGATGAACTTGAAATGGGTGAAAGCAATAAAACTTACAAAAAAAAAACAACAAATAATTTTGGGGTGTTGTTTCATTTTTGAACTTTCATTTTTCTTGGGGCCTTTTTCATTTTTACTTTTGGGGCCTTATTTCCTACCCCTCTTTGCGATTTTTATGAGTTTTACATTTTTTTATATAAAAAAATATCGACTCAGCTCGTCGCCCTGATCAAGAATATATAAACTTTATGGGGTCTGTGAGGCCTCCTTCAATGCGTTACACATTTCGTGACAAAAATATAATACCCTCTGCAAGGGTATAAAAAGAAACACATAATCTGTTAGTTTGTTTGAGATAGCTATAAGAACAACAAAGATCTTCACACAAAATTTTAATTTGCGTCTGATTGTTCCTATGGCAGCTATATGGTATAGTCATCCGATCTTGACCAAACTTTTTCAGGATGTACCAGTTATTAAGAAATACATAATCTTTGAGTTTGGTTAAGATAGCTCAGAACACAACAAAGATCTTCATACAAAATTTTACTTAGCGCCTGATTGTTCCTATGGTTGCTATATGATATAGTCATCCGATCTTGATCAAATTTTCTCAGGATGTAGCAGTCAGTAAGAAATAAATAATCTGTAAGTTTGGTTGAGATAGTTTAAAAAACAACAAAGATTTTCATACAAAATTTTAATTTGCGTCTGATTGTTCCTATGTTAGCTATATGATATAGTTATCCGATCTTGACCAAATTTTCTCAGGATGTAGCAGTCAGTAAGAAATACATAACCTGTGAGTTTGGTTGGGATACCTAAAAAAAAAAAATCCTTAATCATACTTATGTTTTATTTGTCATCCGATCTTTACCAAATTTTCTCTGTATGTAGCAGTGAGAAAGAAATACATAATCTTTGAGTTTGGTTGAGATAGTGTAAAAAACAAAACAAAATTTCATACTAAGCAATTGGGACCTTTGCCCCCATTTTAGCCCTTTCCAGTGGGGATATCAAAAAATCCCGTCATATTGCACGATAATTATGTCTCAGCTATGTTGTGTGTAAATTTCATTTCAATATCTTGAACCGTTTGGCCTACAGCGTGATGACTCAGTCAGGACAAAGAGTTTTACATATATAGACTATGGGGCTGGCCCCTGATCGCTTCGCTCGCCAGCCCCCGGCTCGCAACGCTCGCTGAAGTCTCGGGGAGAAATGTAAAGTGAAGTTAGGTAACACTTCTCAAATCTCGGGGAGAAATGTGGAGTGAAAATAGGGAACACATAAAGCAGGACCTTATGTCATTTCTTATAAGAGAGCGGAAAATTTAAGTTCAATTTTTTCTGCAATCGGACTTAAAATAATAGTACTTTATAGAAGCAGGGGACAAGCACCCTAGAGCTCGCTTCGCTCGCATACCCCAGGCTCGCTACGCTCGCTGAAATCTCGGGGAGAAATGGTTGAGATAGTTCAAAAAACAACTAAGACCTTCATATAAAATTTTAATTTTTTTCTGATTGTTCCTATGGCAGCTATATGATATAGCTATCCGATCTTTACCAAACTTTCCCAGGATGTAACAATGATTAAGAAATACATAATCTGTGAGTTTGGTTGAAATAGTTCAAAATGAACACAAAGGTCGCTAGCGTCTCTTCTTCTTCCTTTTGCCGTAACATTGTTAGTTGAATTACTTCCGCGTTTATCATCCGATTGAAATGAAATTTTCTGGACAGGTTTGAACTATAGTGCATATTATATGTACATATAATCAAGGCGCTAGTCTTAAAGGGGCTCTTGTAATTCGAAATTTTGTTTTTCAATTTCCGGGGCGGAGGGAGGCGTGGGAAAAATCCAAACAAACTTGATCAATGGGAGATATAGATGAACCTACATGCCAAATTTGGTGTCTCTAGCTCTTATGGTCTCTGAGATCTAGGTGACACAAAATAGGACAGACAGACGGACATGGCTATATCGACTCGGCTGTTGATGCTGATCAAGAATATATATACTTTATGGGTCTGCGACGCTTCCTTCTGCCTGTTACGCATATTTTTTTTTGCACAAACTTAATAGACCCATTTGTACCTTTTTAAAGTACTGGGTCTAAAAACAACACAGCTCTTCATATTTAATTTTAATTTGCATCTGATTGTTTCTATGGCAGCTATGTACAAGGGTAGTCAAAAGTATTTACACAAAACTAAAGTTGAATCTTCCTGTCATTTGAAGTTAGTTCATGTACATTTTGGTATCAATGGAAAAGTCTTTTGAATCCTGTTTGAATAATACAAAAATGTTCTTAACCCATTAAGTACCCATTGAATTTTTCGACTGTTTGTAAAATACTGGTGTTTTTACTTTTTTGTATGAAAAAGCGAAAAAAGTGGCAAAATTAGTAATTTTCAGCAATTTTTAAAAAATCATAAAAAATATAAGAAAAAATATTTTTGAAAAAGTTTTTTTGCAGACACTATTTATATTGTTTAAAGAAACTTTTTGCATCAAAACATTCGTTCAAAAAAAATCGAGGAAAAAGTCAAAAAACCAGTATTTTACAAACAGTCGAAAAATTCAATGGGTACTTAATGGGTTAAGAACATTTTTGTATTATTCAAACGGGATTCAAAAGACTTTTTCATTGATCCCAAAATGTACATGAAGTAACTTCAAATGACAAGAAGATTCAACTTTAGTTTTGTGTAAATACTTTTGACTACCTCTGTATATGATGTAGTCATCATCTTGACCAAATTTGTTCATGACGTAGCAGTGAGTAATAAATGCATTAGCTGTGAGTTTAGTTGAGCTCAAAAACAAAAAAAAAGTTTATACTAAGCAATTTTGACCTTTATCTCCCAATTTTAACCATTTCTTGTGGGAAAATCAAAAAGACCCGTCTAATACTAGCTCACTTGAAAAGTTTTCCAAGCGGAAGTGAAACAAAATGAATAAATGGGTTAAACTTCTTTTATTCTTCAGTGTAATCCCCACTTAGCTCAATAAATTTTTTCCAGTCCTTTTCCATCCCGTTTCGCCACCCCCCCCCCCCCCCCCCGCCCTCACCCCCTCACCATCTGAAATGTTCTTCTGGGAGACCTTAAAAGTACTCATTTACTGCACCATTTAAAGAAAACGGTTTCCAAGTATAAATTTTTTGAGTTGTGGGATTAAATGGAAATCAAAGGGTGGCAGATCTGTTAAATAGGGTGGCAGATCTGTTAAATAGGGTGGCAGATCTGTTAAATAGGGTGGCAGTGCCAACAATTCATAATGTAACTCACGCTATTTTTCTATCGCTAAAGCACCTTTGTGGGCCGAAGCATTCTCTTGATGATATGAAATTTTTTTCTTAGCTAAGCCAGGTCCTTTTTCACAAATCATCAAATCCAGTTTTTCCAAAAGACTGCAGTAGTATTCCCCTGATATTGGTTTCCCACTTTGCAAGTAGTCAATCAACAACATTCCTTTCGCATCAAAGAAAATTAAGACATAACCTTTTTCGATGATTTTGACCACGTTGGTTGCCTCGGAGCCAAAACACCGGCTTCAGGCCACTCTGCAGTTTTTGTCGGAGTGCTGGATCGTAGTCGTAAGCCCAAGCTTCATCCATAGTAACAAATCGACGGACAAAATAAGCTTTATTCTTTTGAAAACGATCCAAATGCTGTTGGGACAATTGCATTGGAATGCGTTTTTGAACCGAATTTAAGAAGCATCAATAATTTCTTAATCAGTTGCAGTTTGCGGCCGTCCAGAAGGTGGATCATCATTGGCACTAGCACGACCACGTTTAATCTCTAAGGTCCATACGAAGAATCAAACGAAGGACCAGTGTCCTATAACTATTTTACCAAATTGGTATGCATTTCGCTTGCTGATAAGTTATCCAAAAAAATAATTTGATCACAGCACGAATTTCAGATTTATCCTGGAATGACACAACACCAAAACATGTGCTCTTTGAATAACTGTTAAAAAAAGCTTTCCGACCGATCAGCCTGAAAGGTTTGTTGTATTTACCGTAAGAATGGAGCTTTCAAATGATGTACAGCTTTTGGTTTTAAAAGTGCTAGAAGCCTGTCGCTTGCAAAACTTTTCAAGTGACCTAGTATATACCAAATATAAAGGTGCTGGTTGTTAATGTGGGGATTTAATGAATACAGTCAAACTGTTTCCAAAATATATACTATGTCGCAACTAGAACATAAACCAGGTAGACGTCGAACAGTGGCTCATTCACGAGACTCACGTGGCAAAAATCAAAACTCACGAGTTGGAATCTGGCAAAACGTGAAATGCAGTTAGGTAGAAACTTTCCTTTTTCATTTAGGTAATTTCCTACAGTGGTAGAGTTCTTCAAACATGAACAATTTTTTCATGTTTGTGTTTTGGTGTATTGTTTGCAAAAATTGTTCATCTTTGGGAAAAAATTATATCCAAACACTTAATTTGAGTTTAAGTTTCTTAATTAGACCCAGTACTTTGAAAAAGTACGAATGCCAGAAGGAGGCGTGGCAGACCCCATAAAGTGTTTATATTCTTGATCAGCATCAACAGCCGAATCGATATAGCCATGTCCGTCTGTCTGTCTGTCCGTCTGTCCCTTTTTGTATCGCCTAGATCTCAGAGACTATAAGAGCTAGAGACACCAAATTTGGCATGTAGGTTCATCTATATCTCCCATTGATCAAGTTTGTTTTAGATTTTTGCCACGCCCCCCTCCGCCCCTGGAAATTGAAATACATAATATCGAAGTCGAATTACAAGAGCCCCTTGAATGCTAGCCCCTTGATTTTTGGTACATATAATATACACTATAATCCAAACCTGTCCTGTCATTCCAATCGGATGATAAACGCGGAAGTTATTCAACTAACAATGTTACGGGCAAAAGGAAGAAGAAGAGACGCTAGCGACCTCTGTGTAATTAACTTATTTCGTAGTGGCGCCATCTATTGCACGGTAGGGAACATTGAAGAATAATCTATAGTGGACGCTTTGCTCTCAAAAAGTACTGGGTCTCCTACTGTCGAGCTTGCTCCACTGTAGCTCACTGCATTTTTTTTTATACCCTTGCAGAGGGTATTATTATTTTGTCACGAAGTGTGTAACGCATTGAAGGAGACCTCACAGACCCCATAAAGTATGTATATTCTTGATCAGGGCGACGAGCTGAGTCGATATAGCCATGACCGTGTGTCCGTCTGTTTCTATGCAAACTAGTCTCTCAGTTTTTAAGCTATCTTGATGAAACTTGGTCCGTCTTTTTGCTGCACGTAGTACATATGTCGGAACCGGCCGAATCGGATCACTATATCATATAGCTGTCATAGGAACGATCGGTTAAAAATTAAGATTTAGCATGAAAAACTTTTTTGTTTCTCAAGATTTATCAACCAAATTCACAGATTGTGTGCTTAATTAAGTTTTAAACAGGCTGACTAAAGTTTGTGTAAATAGTACTAGTATATCATATAGCTGCCATAGGAACGATCGGTTTGAAATCAACATTTAACCAATTTTGTAAAAAATCTGACGACTTACACAGGGCACTGCAAGGGTATCCAAATTTGGCGTGCCAAAGTTAGCTTGCGCTATATAATTTTTTTCAACTTTATTTAACAAACTTTACTTCGGAGTTAGTCTCATTACCAAATTTTACTTAACTCAAAACATCACAATTAATCTTTTTCAACTCATTATTCTATTTCATTTTAACTTTTGCTATTATTAACAATATATCATTTGACCCAGTACTTTAAAAAAGTACAAATGGGTCTATTACGTTTGTGCAAAAAAAATGTGCGTAACAGGCAGAAGGAGGCGTGGCAGACCCCATAAACTATATATATTCTTGATCAGCATCAACAGCTGAGTCGATATAGCCATGTCCGTCTGTCTGTCCGTCTGTCTGTCTGTCACTTTTATGAGATCCTAGATCTCAGAGACTATAAGAGCTAGAGACACCAAATTTGGCATGTACGTTCATCTTTATCTTGCATTGATCAAATTTGTTTTAGATTTTTTCCACGCCTCCCTCCGCCCCCGGAAATTGAAATACAAAATTTCGAAGTCGACTTACAAGAGCCCCTTTAATGTTAGCGACTTGATTATTGGTACATAAAATATACACTATGGTCAAAACCTGTCCAGAAAATTTCATTCCAATCGGATGATAAACGCGGAAGTTATTCAACAAACAATGTTACGGGCAAAAGGAAGAAGAAGAGACGCTAGCGTCCTCTGTGTTTATTAACTTTTAACTTATCTTCGTAGCGGCGCCATCTATTGAATGGTACGCAACATTGAAGAACAATCTATAGTGAACGGTTTGCACTCAAAAAGTACTGGGTCTCCTACTGTCGAGCATGCTCTACTGTAGCTTACTGCATTTTTTTAATTTGCTTTTTATAATTTCGATCTTTATTTTTAACCTTTTGGCCCACGTAGCATCGACAATTCAACATTACAACTCACCAGTGCCATACTGGTCACACACCACTCTAATGCCACATTAGCCAATAAACTCTGTTTCAACTGTTTTCTCATCAGTGCCACACTGATCTCAACGGTCTGTTTCACCCGTATTACGCTCTACTAGTGCCACTTTAGTCTCCACCAATGCCACATTGGTCTTCACGGTCTGCCCATCTGGCATTCTTCGTAAATTCTCGTGAGAATATTTATGCTGCCTCTTACATGTGATAGACTTCACGACGAGGGGTCCACGAAATTTCGGATCTAACTTGGTTTGCTGTCGTTCACTACTTTTGATTAAGACGTAATCTCCTTCACTAAACTTGACAACTTTTGCTTTACCTTTGTCGAATCTTTTTTTGTCATATTGTGCTACGCATTGCATGTTCTTATCAGCTTCTGATCTTTGTTTATCTAACTGTATCTCCTCTTCCTCACAAATAGGCACCAGACCCAATGGTCGTGAGCACTTGCCAATTAATAACTCCAATGGACTGGATTGTGTAACTCGATGTTAGCTGACTTGAATCGGAGCTAATATTTTTATTCAAAAGATGATTGTAATCGTAATCTTGGTGGACGACCACGGGTCTCTTATGACGAAGGAAGTTTACGGCATAAAAGATTATTTGCTTCCGAGCTTGCAAAGGAAAATTCAACACTTCTACTTATTGAAGCAGCTGATATGTCTGCTAAGAAGGCAAAAAAACAAGATATTTCTCACATTTTAAATACGACAATAAATAGTCCTGACAGTTCAAAATTAAGGCAACAACTTTCATTGAAAGAGCCTATACCATTATCACCTGATGAGGCCTTAGCATTTATTATAGAAAACTCGTTTTCCAAGCAGCAATATATTAACATACGCTTAAAGAGTATCGAAAAAAACTGCAATATATATACAAGCTACTAAAAGGTGAGAGAAGCTAAGGAGAAGTGTCGGCCTATAGATATAAGCGTATCAGATACTCTTGCCGAAGTGCCAATGCAGAACTTACTGAACCATACTGCATCTCGGATCATTTTATATCAAAAGCCAGTTTTCCAACAATTTCTTGATATAAATAAAGTAAAGCTTATAGTAAGCTATGGTTTTGACGGCGTTTATAAGCAAAGGTTTAATGACCCCGAAACCATTTGCCTGGACCAATCTTTGTTTGTCACTACAATAATTCCCCTTCAAATGGTGGATCAAAGTGGGAGAATTATTTGGAGAAGGAGAAATCCACAATCCGTTAAATATTGCAGGCCGCTAAAAATTGAGCTTACTAAAGAAAGCCGGGATCACATTTTGAATTCCAAATTTCTTTTGGATTCGCAAATAAAAGACTTAAAGCCATTTGTGTATGAGGCGGAACAATTGAGAGTGAAAGTTCGATTCGACGTACACATGACGCTCATCGATGGAAAGGTGTTAAATACATTAACGGGCACTAACTCAACACAATCCTGTCCAATATGTGGTGCCAGTCCAAAGGACTTTTTAAAAGAAACAGAGGTTAACAATTTAGCTGAAAAAACAACAAAGCTCTTCATACAAAATATTAATTTGCGTCTGATTTTTCCTATGGCAGCTATACGATATAGAGATCCGATCTTGACCAAATTTTCACAGGATGTAGCAGTGAGTAAGAAATTCATTATCTGTGAGTTTGGTTAAGATAGCTCAAAAAACAAAAAAAAATTTCATACGAAGTAAATTTGACCTTTGACCCCTATTTTAGCCCCTTCCAGTGGGGATATCAAAAAATCCCGTCTTATTGCACGAGGAAAAAAGTCAAAAAACCAGTATTTTACAAACAGTCGAAAAATTTAATGGGTACTTAATGGGTTAAGAACATTTTTGTATTATTCAAACGGGATTCAAAAGACTTTTCCATTGATACCAAAATGTACATGAAGTAACTTCAAATGACAAGAAGATTCAACTTTAGTTTTGTGTAAATACTTTTGACTACCTCTGTATATGATGTAGTCATCATCTTGACTAAATTTGTTCATGACGTAGCAGTGAGTAATAAATGCATTATCTGTGAGTTTAGTTGAGCTCAAAAACAAAAAAAGTTTATACTAAGCAATTTTGACCTTTATCTCCCAATTTTAACCATTTCTTGTGGGAAAATCAAAAAGACCCGTCTAATACTAGCTCACTTGAAAAGTTTTCCAAGCGGAAGGGAAACAAAATGAATAAATGGGTTAAACTTCTTTTATTCTTCAGTGTAATCCCCACTTAGCTCAATAAATTTTTTCCAGTCCTTTTCCATCCCGTTTCGCCACCCCCCCCCCCCCTAACTAACTCACCATCTGAAATGTTCTTCTGGGAGACCTTAAAAGTACTCATTTACTGCAAGTATCATTGCACCATTTAAAGTAAACGGTTTCCAAGTATAAATTTTTTGAGTTGTGGGATTAAATGGAAATCAAAGGGTGGCAGATCTGTTAAATAGGGTGGCAGATCTGTTAAATAGGGTGGCAGATCTGTTAAATAGGGTGGCAGTACCAACAATTCATAATGTAACTCACGCAATTTTTCTATCGCTAAAGCACCTTTGTGGGCCGAAGCATTCTCTTGATGATATGAAATTTTTTTCTTAGCTAAGCCAGGTCCTTTTTCACAAATCATCGAATCCAGTTTTTCCAAAAGACTGCAGTAGTATTCCCCTGATATTGGTTTCCCACTTTGCAAGTAGTCAATCAACAATATTCCTTTCGCATCAAAGAAAATTAAGACATAACCTTTTTCGATGATTTTGACCACGTTGGTTGCCTCGGAGCCAAAACACCGGCTTCAGGCCACTCTGCAGTTTTTGTCGGAGTGCTGGATCGTAGTCGTAAGCCCAAGCTTCATCCATAGTAACAAATCGACGGAATTAAGAAGCATCAATAATTTCTTAATCAGTTGCAGTTTGTGGCCGTCCAGAAGGTGGATCATCATTGGCACTAGCACGACCACGTTTAATCTCTAAGGTCCATACGAAGAAGCAAACGAAGGACCAGTGTCCTATAACTATTTTACCAAATTGGTATGCATTTCGCTTGCTGATAAGTTATTCAAAAAAATAATTTGATCACAGCACGAATTTCAGATTTATCCTGGGATGACACAATACCAAAACATGTGCTCTTTGAATAACTGTTAAAAAAAGCTTTCCGACCGATCAGCCTGAAAGGTTTGTTGTATTTACCGTAAGAATGGAGCTTTCAAATGATGTACAGCTTTTGGTTTTAAAAGTGCTAGAAACCTGTCGCTTGCAAAACTTTTCAAGTGACCTAGTATATACCAAATATAAAGGTTCTGGTTGTTAATGTGGGGATTTAATGAATACAGTCAAACTGTTTCTAAAATATATACTATGTCGCAACTAGAACATAAACCAGGTAGACGTCGAACAGTGGCTCATTCACGAGACTCACGTGGCAAAAATCAAAACTCACGAGTTGGAATCTGGCAAAACGTGAAATGCAGTTAGGTAGAAACTTTCCTTTTTCATTTAGGTAATTTCCAACAATGGTAGAGTTCTTCAAACATGAACAATTTTTTCATGTTTGTGTTTTGGTGTATTGTTTGCAAAAATTGTTCATCTTTGGGAAAAAATTATATCCAAACACTTAATTTGAGTTTAAGTTTCTTAATTAGACCCAGTACTTTGAAAAAGTACGAATGCCAGAAGGAGGCGTGGCAGACCCCATAAAGTGTTTATATTCTTGATCAGCATCAACAGCCGAATCGATATAGCCATGTCCGTCTGTCTGTCTGTCCGTCTGTCCCTTTTTGTGTCGCCTAGATCTCAGAGACTATAAGAGCTAGAGACACCAAATTTGGCATGTAGGTTCATCTATATCTCCCATTGATCAAGTTTGTTTTAGATTTTTGCCACGCCCCTGGAAATTGAAATACATAATATCGAAGTCGAATTACAAGAGCCCCTTGAATGCTAGCCCCTTGATTTTTGGTACATATAATATACACTATAATCCAAACCTGTCCTGTCATTCCAATCGGATGATAAACGCGGAAGTTATTCAACTAACAATGTTACGGGCAAAAGGAAGAAGAAGAGACGCTAGCGACCTCTGTGTTAATTTACTTATTTCGTAGTGGCGCCATCTATTGCATGGTAGGGAACATTGAAGAATAATCTATAGTGGACGCTTTGCTCTCAAAAAGTACTGGGTCTCCTACTGTCGAGCTTGCTCCACTGTATCTCACTGCACTTTTTTTTATACCCTTGCAGAGGGTATCATTATTTTGTCACGAAGTGTGTAACGCATTGAAGGAGACCTCACAGACCCCATAAAGTATGTATATTCTTGATCAGGGCGACGAGCTGAGTCGATATAGCCATGACCGTGTGTCCGTCTGTTTCTATGCAAACTAGTCTCTCAGTTTTGAAGCTATCTTGATGAAACTTGGTCCGTCTTTTTGCTGCACGTAGTACATATGTCGGAACCGGCCGAATCGGATCACTATATCATATAGCTGTCATAGGAGCGATCGGTTAAAAATTAAGATTTAGCATGAAAAACTTTTTTGTTTCTCAAGATTTCTCAACCAAATTCACAGATTGTGTGTTTAATTAAGTTTTAAACAGGCTGACTAAAGTTTGTGTAAATAGTACTAGTATATCATATAGCTGCCATAGGAACGATCGGTTTGAAATCAACATTTAACCAATTTTGTAAAAAATCTGACGGCTTACACAGGGCACTGCAAGGGTATCCAAATTTGGCGTGCCAAAGTTAGCTTGCGCTATATAATTTTTTTCAACTTTATTTAACAAACTTTACATCGGAGTTAGTCTCATTACCAAATTTTACTTAACTCAAAACATTACAATTAATCTTTTTCAACTCATTATTCTATTTCATTTTAACTTTTGCTATTATTAACAATGTATCATTTTAATTTGCTTTTTATAATTTCGATCTTTATTTTTAACCTTTTGGCCCACGTAGCATCGACAATTCAACATTAGAACTCACCAGTGCCATACTGGTCACACACCACTCTAATGCCACATTAGCCAATAAACTCTGTTTCAACTGTTTTCTCATCAGTGCCACACTGATCTCAACGGTCTGTTTCACCCGTATTACGCTCTACTAGTGCCACTTTAGTCTCCACCAATGCCACATTGGTCTTCACGGTCTGCCCATCTGGCATTCTTCGTAAATTCTCGTGAGAATATTTATGCTGCCTCTTACATGTGATAGACTTCACGACGAGGGGTCCACGAAATTTCGGATCTAACTTGGTTTGCTGTCGTTCACTACTTTTGATTAAGACGTAATCTCCTTCACTAAACTTGACAACTTTTGCTTTACCTTTGTCGAATCTTTTTTTGTCATATTGTGCTACGCATTGCATGTTCTTATTAGCTTCTGATCTTTGTTTATCTAACTGTATCTCCTCTTCCTCACAAATAGGCACCAGACCCAATGGTCGTGAGCACTTGCCAATTAATAACTCCAATGGACTGGATTGTGTAACTCGATGTTAGCTGGCTTGAATCGGAGCTAATATTTTTATTCAAAAGATGATTGTAATCGTAATCTTGGTGGACGACCACGGGTCTCTTATGACGAAGGAAGTTTACGGCATAAAAGATTATTTGCTTCCGAGCTTGCAAAGGAAAATTCAACACTTCTACTTATTGAAGCAGCTGATATGTCTGCTAAGAAGGCAAAAAAACAAGATATTTCTCACATTTTAAATACGACAATAAATAGTCCTGACAGTTCAAAATTAAGGCAACAACTTTCATTGAAAGAGCCTATACCATTATCACCTGATGAGGCCTTAGCATTTATTATAGAAAACTCGTTTTCCAAGCAGCAATATATTAACATACGCTTAAAGAGTATCGAAAAAAACTGCAATATATATACAAGCTACGAAAAGGTGAGAGAAGCTAAGGAGAAGTGTCGGCCTATAGATATAAGCGTATCAGATACTCTTGCCGGAGTGCCAATGCAGAACTTACTGAACCATACTGCATCTCGGATCATTTTATATCAAAAGCCAGTTTTCCAACAATTTCTTGATATAAATAAAGTAAAGCTTATAATAAGCTATGGTTTTGACGGCGTTTATAAGCAAAGGTTTAATGACCCCGAAACCATTTGCCTGGACCAATCTTTGTTTGTCACTACAATAATTCCCCTTCAAATGGTGGATCAAAGTGGGAGAATTATTTGGAGAAAGAGAAATCCACAATCCGTTAAATATTGCAGGCCGCTAAAAATTGAGCTTGCTAAAGAAAGCCGGGATCACATTTTGAATTCCAAATTTCTTTTGGATTCGCAAATAAAAGACTTAAAGCCATTTGTGTATGAGGCGGAACAATTGAGAGTGAAAGTTCGATTCGACGTACACATGACGCTCATCGATGGAAAGGTGTTAAATACATTAACGGGCACTAACTCAACACAATCCTGTCCAATATGTGGTGCCAGTCCAAAGGACTTTTTAAAAGAAACAGAGGTTAACAATTTAGCTGAAAAAACAACAAAGCTCTTCATACAAAATATTAATTTGCGTCTGATTTTTCCTATGGCAGCTATACGATATAGAGATCCGATCTTGACCAAATTTTCATAGGATGTAGCAGTGAGTAAGAAATTCATTATCTGTGAGTTTGGTTGAAATAGCTCAAAAAACCAAAAAAAAATTCATACGAAGTAAATTTGACCTTTGACCCCTATTTTAGCCCCTTCCAGTGGGGATATCAAAAAATATCGTCTTATTGCACGATAATTATGTCTCAGCAATGTTGTGTAAAAATTGCATCTTAATATCTGGAACCGTTTGGCCTACAGCGGGATGACTCAGTCAGGACAAAGAGTTTTATATATATAGATAGATAGAATTTACATTTTCGCTAGTGGTACGATCTTGACCAAATCTGCACAGAATGTTGCAATAAGTCAGAAATACAAAATCTGTGAGTTTGGTTAAGATAGCTCAAAAAACAACAAATATCTTCATACAAAGTTTTAATTTGCATCTGTTTGTTTCTATGGCAGCTGTATGATATATTGATCCGATCCTGGCCAAATTTTCATGGAATGTAGCAGTGAGTAAGAAATACATAATCTGTGAGTTTGGTTGAGATAGCTCAAAAAACAACAAAGCTCTTCATACAAAATATTTATTTGCATCGGAATGTTCCTATGGCAGCTATATGATATAGTCATCCGATCTTGACTAAATTGTCTCAGGATGTAACAGTAAGTAAGAAATACATAATCTGTGAGTTTGGTTGAGATAGCTCATAAAACAAAACAAAATTTCATACTAAGCAATTGGGACCTTTGCCCCCATTTTAGCCCTTTCCAGTGGGGATATCAAAAAATCCCGTCATATTGCACGATAATTATGTCTTAGCTATGTTGTGTGTAAATTTCAGCACAAAATCTTAAGCCGTTTGGTCTACAGCGTGTTGACTCAGTCAGGACAAAAAGTTTTATATATATGGATAAAGAATTTACATTTTCGATGCTCGCTGTTTTAAAGTTTTCGCTGCAATTGGATTATAGCAGGAAGAGCGAGTAACAGTGCCATATACTGAAAATTTATTTTGAAAGTCGCAACACCAATGAATCGTAACAACCCCCCCACCCCACCCCTTTTCTTTTGATTGTTTATTAATAGCATTAAAAGCCACTGTTCCTATGGCAGCTATACGATATAGTAATCCGATCTTGACCTAATTTGTACAGAATGTTACAATGAGTAAGAAATAGATAATCTGTGAGTTTGGTTGAGATAGCTCAAAGAACAAAAAAAAATGTCGTACCAAGTAATTTTGACCTTTGACCCCTATTTTAGCCCCTTCCAGTGGGGATATCAAAAAATCCCGTCTTATTGCACGAGGAAAAAAGTCAAAAAACCAGTATTTTACAAACAGTCGAAAAATTTAATGGGTACTTAATGGGTTAAGAACATTTTTGTATTATTCAAACGGGATTCAAAAGACTTTTCCATTGATACCAAAATGTACATGAAGTAACTTCAAATGACAAGAAGATTCAACTTTAGTTTTGTGTAAATACTTTTGACTACCTCTGTATATGATGTAGTCATCATCTTGACTAAATTTGTTCATGATGTAGCAGTGAGTAATAAATGCATTATCTGTGAGTTTAGTTGAGCTCAAAAACAAAACAAAAGTTTATACTAAGCAATTTTGACCTTTATCTCCCAATTTTAACCATTTCTTGTGGGAAAATCAAAAAGACCCGTCTAATACTAGCTCACTTGAAAAGTTTTCCAAGCGGAAGTGAAACAAAATGAATAAATGGGTTAAACTTCTTTTATTCTTCAGTGTAATCCCCACTTAGCTCAATAAATTTTTTCCAGTCCTTTTCCATCCCGTTTTTTTGACCACGTTGGTTGCCTCGGAGCCAAAACACCGGCTTCAGGCCACTCTGCAGTTTTTGTCGGAGTGCTGGATCGTAGTCGTAAGCCCAAGCTTCATCCATAGTAACAAATCGACGGACAAAATAAGCTTTATTCTTTTGAAAACGATCCAAATGCTGTTGGGACAATTGCATTGGAATGCGTTTTTGAACCGAATTTAAGAAGCATCAATAATTTCTTAATCAGTTGCAGTTTGTGGCCGTCCAGAAGGTGGATCATCATTGGCACTAGCACGACCACGTTTAATCTCTAAGGTCCATACGAAGAAGCAAACGAAGAACCAGTGTCCTATATCTATTTTACCAAATTGGTATGCATTTCGCTTGCTGATAAGTTATTCAAAAAAATTATTTTATCACTGCACGAATTTCAGATTTATCCTGGGATGACACAATACCAAAACATGTGCTCTTTGAATAACTGTTAAAAAAAGCTTTTCGACCGATCAGCCTGAAAGGTTTGTTGTATTTACCGTAAGAATGGAGCTTTCAAATGATGTACAGCTTTTGGTTTTAAAAGTGCTAGAAACCTGTCGCTTGCAAAACTTTTCAAGTGACCTAGTATATACCAAATATAAAGGTGCTGGTTGTTAATGTGGGGATTTAATGAATACAGTCAAACTGTTTCCAAAATATATACTATGTCGCAACTAGAACATAAACCAGGTAGACGTCGAACAGTGGCTCATTCACGAGACTCACGTGGCAAAAATCAAAACTCACGAGTTGGAATCTGGCAAAACGTGAAATGCAGTTAGGTAGAAACTTTCCTTTTTCATTTAGGTAATTTCCTACAGTGGTAGAGTTCTTCAAACATGAACAATTTTTTCATGTTTGTGTTTTGGTGTATTGTTTGCAAAAATTGTTCATCTTTGGGAAAAAATTATATCCAAACACTTAATTTGAGTTTAAGTTTCTTAATTAGACCCAGTACTTTGAAAAAGTACGAATGCCAGAAGGAGGCGTGGCAGACCCCATAAAGTGTTTATATTCTTGATCAGCATCAACAGCCGAATCGATATAGCCATGTCCGTCTGTCTGTCTGTCCGTCTGTCCCTTTTTGTGTCGCCTAGATCTCAGAGACTATAAGAGCTAGAGACACCAAATTTGGCATGTAGGTTCATCTATATCTCCCATTGATCAAGTTTGTTTTAGATTTTTGCCACGCCCCCCTCCGCCCCTGAAATTGAAATACATAATATCGAAGTCGAATTACAAGAGCCCCTTGAATGCTAGCCCCTTGATTTTTGGTACATATAATATACACTATAATCCAAACCTGTCCTGTCATTCCAATCGGATGATAAACGCGGAAGTTATTCAACTAACAATGTTACGGGCAAAAGGAAGAAGAAGAGACGCTAGCGACCTCTGTGTAATTAACTTATTTCGTAGTGGCGCCATCTATTGCACGGTAGGGAACATTGAAAAATAATCTATGGTGGACGCTTTGCTCTCAAAAAGTACTGGGTCTCCTACTGTCGAGCTTGCTCCACTGTAGCTCACTGCATTTTTATACCCTTGCAGAGGGTATTTTTGTCACGAAATGTGTAACGCATTGAAGGAAGCCTCACAGACCCCATAAAGTATATATATTCTTGATCAGGGCGACGAGCTGAGTCGATATAGCCATGTCCGTCTGTCCGTCTGTCCGTCTGTCTGTCTGTTTCTATGCAAACTAGTCTCTCAGTTTTAAAGCTATCTTGATGAAACTTGGTACAGGTCCGTCTTTTTGCTGCACGCAGTACATATGTCGAAACCGGCCGGATCGGATAACTATATCATATAGCTGCCATAGGAACGATCGGTTGAAAATAAACATTTAGTATAAAAAACTTTTTTGTTTCTCAAGATATCGCAACCAAATATACACATTGTGTGTTTGATTAAGTTTTAAATAGGCTGACCAAATTTGGTGTAAATCGGACTACTATATCATATAGCTGTCATAGGAACGATCGGTTCGAAAACAACATTTAGTATGAAAAACTTTTTTGTTTCTCAAGATATCTCAACCAAATATACACATTGTGTGTTTGAATAAGTTTTAAACAGGCTGACCGAATTTGGTGTAAATTGGATAACTATATCATATAGCTGTCATAGGAACGATCGGTTGGAAATAAACATTTAGTATGAAAAACTTTTTTGTTTCTCAAGATATCGCATCCAAATATACACATTGTATGTTTGGTTAAGTTTTAAATAGGCTGACCAAATTTGGTGTTAATCGGACTACTATATCATATAACTGTCATAGGAACGATCGGTTTGAAAACAACATTTAGTATGAAAAACTTTTTTGTTTCTCAAGATATCTCAACCAAATATACACATTGTGTGTTTGACTAAGTTTTAAACAGGCTGACTAAATTTTGTTTAAATTGGACTACTATATCATATAGCTGCCATAGGAACGATCGGTTAAAAATCAACATTCAACAAATTTTGAAAAAAATCTGTCGGCTTACACAGGGCACTGCAAGGGTATCCAAACTTTGGCGCGCCAAAGTTAGCTTGCGCTATATTTTTTTATACCCTTGCAGAGGGTATTATTATTTTGTCACGAAGTGTGTAACGCATTGAAGGAGACCTCACAGACCCCATAAAGTATGTATATTCTTGATCAGGGCGACGAGCTGAGTCGATATAGCCATGACCGTGTGTCCGTCTGTTTCTATGCAAACTAGTCTCTCAGTTTTGAAGCTATCTTGATGAAACTTGGTCCGTCTTTTTGCTGCACGTAGTACATATGTCGGAACCGGCCGAATCGGATCACTATATCATATAGCTGTCATAGGAGCGATCGGTTAAAAATTAAGATTTAGCATGAAAAACTTTTTTGTTTCTCAAGATTTCTCAACCAAATTCACAGATTGTGTGTTTAATTAAGTTTTAAACAGGCTGACTAAAGTTTGTGTAAATAGTACTAGTATATCATATAGCTGATAGGAACGATCGGTTTGAAATCAACATTTAACCAATTTTGTAAAAAATCTGACGGCTTACACAGGGCACTGCAAGGGTATCCAAATTTGGCGTGCCAAAGTTAGCTTGCGCTATATAATTTTTTTCAACTTTATTTAACAAACTTTACATCGGAGTTAGTCTCATTACCAAATTTTACTTAACTCAAAACATCACAATTAATCTTTTTCAACTCATTATTCTATTTCATTTTAACTTTTGCTATTATTAACAATATATCATTTTAATTTGCTTTTTATAATTTCGATCTTTATTTTTAACCTTTTGGCCCACGTAGCATCGACAATTCAACATTAGAACTCACCAGTGCCATACTGGTCACACACCACTCTAATGCCACATTAGCCAATAAACTCTTTTTCAACTGTTTTCTCATCAGTGCCACACTGATCTCAACGGTCTGTTTCACCCGTATTACGCTCTACTAGTGCCACTTTAGTCTCCACCAATGCCTCATTGGTCTTCACGGTCTGCCCATCTGGCATTCTTCGTAAATTCTCGTGAGAATATTTATGCTGCCTCTTACATGTGATAGACTTCACGACGAGGGGTCCACGAAATTTCGGATCTAACTTGGTTTGCTGTCGTTCACTACTTTTGATTAAGACGTAATCTCCTTCACTAAACTTGACAACTTTTGCTTTACCTTTGTCGAATCTTTTTTTGTCATATTGTGCTACGCATTGCATGTTCTTATCAGCTTCTGATCTTTGTTTATCTAACTGTATCTCCTCTTCCTCACAAATAGGCACCAGACCCAATGGTCGTGAGCACTTGCCAATTAATAACTCCAATGGACTGGATTGTGTAACTCGATGTTAGCTGGCTTGCATCGGAGCTAATATTTTATTCAAAAGATGATTGTAATCGTAATCTTGGTGGACGACCACGGGTCTCTTATGACGAAGGAAGTTTACGGCATAAAAGAATATTTGCTTCCGAGCTTGCAAAGGAAAATTCAAAACTTCTACTTATTGAAGCAGCTGCTATGTCTGCTAAGAAGGCAAAAAAACAAGATATTTCTCACATTTTAAATACGACAATAAATAGTCCTGACAGTTCAAAATTAAGGCAACAACTTTCATTGAAAGAGCCTATACCATTATCACCTGATGAGGCCTTAGCATTTATTATAGAAAACTCGTTTTCCAAGCAGCAATATATTAACATACGCTTAAAGAGTATCGAAAAAAACTGCAATATATATACAAGCTACGAAAAGGTGAGAGAAGCTAAGGAGAAGTGTCGGCCTATAGATATAAGCGTATCAGATACTCTTGCCGAAGTGCCAATGCAGAACTTACTGAACCATACTGCATCTCGGATCATTTTATATCAAAAGCCAGTTTTCCAACAATTTCTTGATATAAATAAAGTAAAGCTTATAATAAGCTATGGTTTTGACGGCGTTTATAAGCAAAGGTTTAATGACCCCGAAACCATTTGCCTGGACCAATCTTTGTTTGTCACTACAATAATTCCCCTTCAAATGGTGGATCAAAGTGGGAGAATTATTTGGAGAAAGAGAAATCCACAATCCGTTAAATATTGCAGGCCGCTAAAAATTGAGCTTGCTAAAGAAAGCCGGGATCACATTTTGAATTCCAAATTTCTTTTGGATTCGCAAATAAAAGACTTAAAGCCATTTGTGTATGAGGCGGAACAATTGAGAGTGAAAGTTCGATTCGACGTACACATGACGCTCATCGATGGAAAGGTGTTGAATACATTAACGGGCACTAACTCAACACAATCCTGTCCAATTTGTGGTGCCAGTCCAAAGGACTTTTTAAAAGAAACAGAGGTTAACAGTCTAAAGTTCAAGCCTAAACCCAATTCTTATCAGTACGCAGTTAGTCCTCTCCACGCATGGATTAGGTTTTTGGAATTCGTTCTCAACATCTCATATCGTGTTAGTATTCAAAAGTGGCGAATTAGTACGATTTCTCACAAAGAAATAATGATGGTACGCAAGAAGGACATTGAGCGAAAACTTTGGTCTGAAATGGGGTTACATATTAACAAACCAAGTCAGAATGGTTCTGGAAATTCCAACGATGGCAATACGGCACGAAGAGCATTTTCGGACGTTAAATTATTTGCCTCAATATTAGAACTGGATGAAGAGCTTTTAAACAAACTACATATCATTTTAATAGTTTTATCATGCGAATATGACGTTTGCTTAAATAAGTTTAAGAAATTTTGTGAAGAAACGCTTCGTTTGCATTTAATTAAATATCCGTGGTATCTAATGACCGCTACGGTCCACAAAATTTTAGTTCATGGTCTACAAATAATTGAATCATATGTACTTCCTGTTGGGTGCTTAGGCGAAAACGCATCTGAGCCTCGCAACAAATGTTACAAGCGCGATAGGATTTTGCATGCCAGGAAAAATAGCCGAGTGAATAATTTAACCGACGTATTTCACCGAGCTTTGGATTCTTCTGATCCTTACTTATCAAGCATCGCTCCAAAAAAGAGTTCAAAATCACAGACATTGCCAAGTGAAGTTATTGCACTTTTAGTTTCTCCAAAACCGGAAGATGCAGCCCAAGTATATAGTGTTGAAGACGAGCTTACAAGTATACCATATTTTGATTTTGATTTAGAAGAAGAACGTTTATATTAATACAAGTTTATGTACTTATTGTTAAGTTTTCGTTAATTAAGCTATGTTATAATATGCAAAAATATTAAAATATAAACATTTTCTAACAATTGTGGATAAAAAAAATGAAGAAAAAATAAAACAACATTAATATGAATTTTATATATACTGCAGTTCTATTATGTGGGCGGCAAGGAAGGCAAGGTTGCAGTGTAAAAAAAAAAATTCGAAATTCACAAATTATATAAGCAGCAAATTTTTCAAGTTTCAACTTTCTAGCTTTAAAATTACGGTTGTGGCCAAAATAAAGGCATTTCATCCCAATGTGCACTGTCAACAAATTTTTCAAAGTGCTCATGACTCTTTCGACCTGACCATTGGCACGACTAGCACCAGTTGGTATTAAGTGAAACTGAATTTTCTGAGAGTTACAGGAGTCGACAAATTTGGCACCTGTAAAGCTTCGTCCCTGATCAGCTATCAACCGAGTGGGCACACCAATCAAAGCAATTGAGGATTTTAACGCGTCTATACAACTATCTGAATCAAGTTTGAACGTATGATACAGATAAACATATTTTGTGTACCTATCTATCTGCACTATGATGTATTCCTTACGGTCATTTTTGCCGCTTAATTTGCCGGTGATATCTATGTGCAACTTGTGCTATGGTATACAAATCTTTGGGATTGAATGTAATTCGGCTTGAATTTTACCCGATGCCGAATTTGGCACTCTGCAATTAATACAATTTTCAACAAATTTGCGAACATACTTCGACATTCCTTCGAGCCAGTAATGGTCATACTCCTTATCAAGGGTTTTTTCCCAGCCCAAGTGTAGTATAGACTCGTGAACCTGGTTGATAATTGACCACCGAAAAGCTCGTGGGACCACTGGCAAGGGATTTTTTGATAGAGAATCGACATAGGCCATGCGCTTTCCTTCACGGTACTCTATGTCAAAGTCAAAGACCTGCAAAAATTCCCACCAGCGATATACTCTGGCTTAATAATTCAATTTTCGTTCTAGTCGCCCTTAATGAGTTACAGTCAGTAAAAAGGACAAACTTTCTACCATGCAGGTAATGTCGAAAATATTTAACGGCATTGACAACCGCGAGTGTTCCTAAGTCATACGACTCACAAGGGCTAGTAGTCTTAAGGCTTGCCTTCAATGCAGGAGAATGGCGCCTTTAGGATTTTGACAATTTGATTTCGAATAATTTCACGTTTATCTTTCCAAACAAAATTAATTTTTTTTGTATGTGAGAGAATATAGAAGCTTCATTAATTGAGAAAACCCTGGCACAAACTGACGAAAATACGAAGCTAATAATAATATCCACAAGCCATATACAAACAAGTGAAATATTTAACTCCTCGCAGTCTAGCTAGCTGATTAGAAATTAACGGCAAAGGAAACTTGTCAGCCACTGTGTTTCTATTTAATTCCCGCTAATCTACACAGGGCCTCATAGACTCATTCTTCTTCTTAACTAACAATGCTGGACTAGCATATTACTTTATAATCAATCATTTCTTGCACTTTTGGTCTTAACAGTACTCTTTCATTAGGACCGAATCGGTACGGTCGGCTCTGTACGGTTTTGGTCGGTTCAATTAAGCGAATTTTCATTTCCCCAGTGCTTACACGTGTAAGAGGAGTTCCCCGAATAAACGATTCTGAGTATTTTTTTAATAATTGTATTAATTGATTTTTTTCTGTGCCATACAATTTAGTTTCCAGAGTATCAAAGTTATGTTCGGTGTCAGATACGACACACGCGTTAACTGTTTTATCTTTCACTAACTCTACCCCGTTACTTGACACTAATGCAGAATATCCCTGGGCCAAGATTTCACGCCCAATTACGATTTCATTTTTCATGACGCGTCATGGACTACGTGAAACATCATTTCGATACAATTTTTATCAATCATTACATTACTTAAAATCTGTATTATACTCACTAGGTTGGCATTACCTATTCCACTGAACGAAATGACGTTATTAAATCTCTTTCCACTCAACTTAGGCGAAAGACTCTCTTTAATCAAGGAGCACTCAGCTCCGGAATTAAAAGTAAACAAGAACTTCTCATCTAGATGCAGCATAAATGCTTTTGGTTCTTTCACTACACAAATTTCGACTCGCTTATGTATGAGTGATCCCGATCCAGATTCTTCTCCAGTAGTTGTCTTAGGACATTTGGTTGAGGTATGCCCGGTTTCGTGACAACGATAACAAGTGATGTCTGTCTTAGTGCGTTGTGTCATTCCTTGATCCGCTTTACGTTTTTTTTTTTCAAAAGATGGCTGCTTCTTCACTCTGAATTCCGTCTTTTTGTGTCCAAGTTGGCCACAGGAGTGAAGCGTTTAGCACTTGGTTCCTCGTGCGGGTAGTTGGATCGTTTTGTGTCCAACGCAAACACTTGTAACTCGGATCACGTCTGATGTGAATCTTAGCGGTGTCAGCAACTTGATGCAATCGACGGTCATGACTTGCCAGATATCCAAAAACTACCGATGCCGCAATCTCTTCCTTGTCATTATCACGCCATATTGTGACGAGTGACGTAGTTTTGCGGCTTGCATAAACGGCGAGCCTCACACTGTCATTTGGTCGACTATTTTGCAAGTTTAAAATTGTAATCGCTGGCGTCTCAGTATTTTCAAATCGCTGCTCGAACAGTTGTCTGAATTGCGGCCTGCGATAACCACTGTGACGCGGTCCTTCCAGAGACTTCGTTAGCGACAAAATTAATGCACTGCAGCGACGTCTCATTCAAAATAATGTCTACCGTCGCGCACCACTGCATTGCATCGGCGCCAGCTATGTCTGAATTAAATTTTGGCAACACAATGCCGCCATTTTGACGCATTGACGCATGACGGAAGGCTCTCCTTGCCTTAATGATTTAATTTGTTTTCGGACATGCTACGAGAGGAGCGAGTCTCAGCGTGTGCGTTCTCTTCCAATTTTACAATCCAACTCCACGTCGGTTCTCAACTACTTTTGATCATCTCGTTATCTTTTTCTCTCAACGCAACACTGAGCCACACTGACGACTGCATATACAGTCGTCCCACTCTTTTAGTGCTGTACAATTCCAAAAGGTTTCACCTTTTGTAGCACTTAACCATTCGCTTCAATAGTTGAGCGCGCAATTCAAATAATTAACCATGCTCCGACATATTTTTTATGTAAACTCAAACATTTATAGTGAAATTCTTTGAAGTTTGAATGCTTAGAATGAAAAACTATCGTATAAAATCATGTAAAAACAAAATCAAACTTTGACTACCTGTGGAAAATAGGTTTACTGCTCGATTAAGAAAAATTAAGAAGTTTTCTATTGAAGGATTTTTGAAATTTTTCGATATTTTATTTGGATATAAAGATATGATTTTCGCAAAGTAAAAACTCCACTGTGCATCGCTGGTGATTTAAACAAGAGATTGCAGTGAATAAAGTTTATTTGGGAAAATCATCGTACTTATATTCCCGTTCTGTCTCGGAATTACGCTGCTGGGGTCTTTTTTATACCCTTGCAGAGGGTATTATAATTTTGTCACGAAATGTGTAACGCATTGAAGGAAGCCTCACAGACCCCATAAAGTGTATATATTCTTGATCAGGGCAACGATATGAGTCGATATAGCAATGTCCGTCTGTCCGTCTGTCTGTCTGTCTGTCCGTCTGTTTCTATGCAAACTAGTCTCTCAGTTTTGAAGGTATCTTGATGAAACTTGGTACAGGTCCGTCTTTTTGCTGCACGTAGTACATATGTCGGAACCGGCCGAATCGGATAACTATATTATATAGCTGCCATAGGAATGATCGGTTCGAAATCAACATTTAGTGTGAAAACTTTTTTGTTTCTCAAGATTTCTCAACCAAATTTACAGATTGTGTTTGATAGATTTTCATACATCCTAACTAAATTTGGTTCAAATCGGTTAACTACATCATATAGCTGCCATAGAAATGATCGGTTCAAAAACAACATTTAGTATGAAAAACTTTTTTTTTTTTTAAGTTATCTCAACCAAATATACACATTGTGTGTTTAATTAAGTTTTAAACAGGCTGAGTAAATTTGGTGTAAACTTCAGTTTGATTTAGAAACATTGCGGGATTCTTTCTTAACATTACAGTTACAATGTAAAATTTCCAAAGCGTGTGTAAGTTATTTTCACTTTTCTAATAGTTGCACCTAACGTGCTGATGCTGACTTCCGTGTTGTGTGCGCTGCATCCAGTGGACAGAGACAATACTGCGGTTCCTTGAAGAATAACTGTTGACGGAATCTCATTACAGACTGCTCTGAGCTCCATTGGAGAAATAGTTGCAAAGATCCATGCGTTGGGTTGACATACCCGTGACCACACCATTTTGGCTTTAGAGTGTGTGGTGTGACACGTGGTTGCACTTTTGTTATTGAAGAGTTGAAACTCACAGCTATGTTCCACATTATATTCAGCATGTTTATTGAAACATTTGTATTCAACGTGTGGCAGTGCTATGCAACTTTGTAACTCTTCTGGTGTGAGACCGGCAAATTGATCTCTCAAGTTGTCGACAGCATTTTTCGGAGTTTGTAGTTCAAACAGATTCCATCCTGTTGCATCTCGGACGGGTGTTGGTACCATTTTGAACAAATCCAATTGCGTAGTCGATACTAAAGGTATATTTTCCTTAAAGATTTCTTGAGTCTCTTCAATTGTACCTTCAGCATGAATTAGTTTATAAATCTGAAGAGTTTCATTCGTCGGCAACAATTGGTTTTGAGGCAAATGATTTCTTATTTGATCCAACTGATCTCGTATCTGATTGGGGTATATCAGCAATGGACTGATAGTTCGATGTCGAATGCCAAGTAGAACATCCAATATTTCAGATTGGATTCTCTGCAGCTTAGTAGTTAGCAGTGTAAGCAGAGATATGAATACCATATATCCATGGAATTTATGGTTTCCAAAATGTTTGCCTCGTTGTTCACTGTATACCGTCATTTGTCTTTCCAGTAACGATAGTCGCCTGTCATTGGTGACCTTTATGCTCCTGACGATATTAATAGTAGAATTCATAGTAGTATTAGTAGTCAGTAACAGCCAAAAAGGCATCGGTAGTGAGATCGCATACTAGTTCTAGATGAATTGCCTTTGTGGAGAAACAGCGAAATACAGCAATGTATGCTTAGTCTGGTCTATTTCCACGAATTCTGTGATGAATCCAGAGAGGTTCAAAGTAGTCAGCTCCTGCATTGTAGAACGGGTTGCATGGAGTGACGCGATCGGCTGGCAATTGTCCCATGATTTGTTCCAATAATTAGACCAAGTACATACTTTAAAAAAGTACAAATGGGTCTATTAGGTTTGTCTAAAAAAACATGTGCATAACAGGCAGAATGAGGCGTGGCAGACCCCATAAAGTGTTTATATTCTTGATCAGCATCAACAGCCGAGTCGATATAGCCATGTTCGTCTGTCTGTCTGTCCGTCTGTCCCTTTTTGTGTCGCCTAGATCTCAGAGACTATAAGAGCTAGAGACACCAAATTTGGCATGTAGGTTCATCTATATCTCCCATTCATCAAGTTTGTTTTAGATTTTTGCCACGCCCCCTCCGCCCCCGAAAATTGAAATACAAAATTTCGAAGTCGAATTACAAGAGCACCTTTGATGCTACCGCATTGGTTTTTGGTATATATAATAAACACTAAAGTCAAAACCTCCTGAAAATTTCATTCCAATCGGATAATAAACGCGGAAGTTATTCAACTAACAATGTTACGTTCAAAAGGAAGAAGAAGAGACGCTAGCGACCTCTGTGTTTATAAGCTTATCTTCGTGGTGGCGCCATCTATTGAATGGAACGCAACATTGATGTACAGTCAATAGTGAACGGTTTGCACTCAAAAAGTACTGGGTCTCCTTCTGTCGAGCATGCTCGACTGTAGCTTACTGCATTTTTTAGACCCAGTACTTAATGGGTCTATTAAGTTTGTGCAAAAAAAATGTGCGTAACAGGCAGAAGGAGGCGTGGCAGACCCCATAAAGTACATATATTCTTGATCAGCATCAACAGCCGAGTCGATATAGCGATGTCCGTCTGTCCGTCTGTCCGTCCGTCCGTCTGTCCGTCTGTCTGTCCCTTTTTTGAACACCTATATCTCAGAGACTATAAGAGTTAGAGCCACCAAATTTGGCATGAAGGTTCATCTGTATATCGCATTGATGAAGTTTGTTTTAGAATTTTGCCACGCCCCCTCCGCCCCCGTAAATTTGAAACAAAATTTCAAAGTCGAATAACGAAAGCACCTTTAATGCTAGCGATATGATTTTTTTCACACATGATAAACTTTATAGTCCAATCCTGTCCTGAAAGTTTTATCCGGATCGGATAATAAACGGATAGTATACGGCTGATCGAAATTTCGAAAATATGAACACCTAGATCTCAGAGACTATAAGAACTAGAGACATCAAATTTGGTATGTAGGTTCATATATATCTCCCATTGATCAAGTTTGTTTTAGATTTTTGCCACGCCTCCCTCCGCCCCCGGAAATTGAAATACAAAATTTCGAATTCGAATTGAAGGAGCCCCTTTAATGTTAGCGACTTCATTATTGGTATATATAATATACACTATGGTCCAAACCTGTCCAAAAAATTTCATTCCAATCGGATGATAAACACGGAAGTTATTCAACTAACAATGTTAAAGGCAAAAGGAAGAAGAAGAGACGTTAGCGACCTCTGTGTTTATTAACTTCGTAGTGGCGCCATCTATTGTTTGGTACGCATTATTGAAGAACAATCAATAGTGAACGGTTTGCACTCAAAAAGTACTGGGTCTCCTACTGTCGAGCTTGCTCCACTGTAGCTTACTGTATTTTTTCTCCCAAAGTTGTTGCATAAAGATTTTGGCCTTGACCACAACTGGAGCAAACAAGCCTAATGGGTCGAATATTTGTGCCAGTTCCGAGCGCACAGCTCGCTTCGTGATGAATGTAGCATTACTCTTTTGTGTTTGTCCACACAATTGATCCGTTTTGGGCAACCATATGAGGCCAATAGTTTAAACACAATGAAATGATTTAGTGCCTCGCCCAATTTTACGTGGCTTCTTTTGGAATATCTTGCAGAAGTCGCCCGTTGTTCGAACACCACTTCCATAATTTGAAGCCAAATGGACATAAAATTTTTAATAGTTCCTTTTAGACCTGTATTGCTTACGAAATGGAATCAGCTTCTGTCAAAGCAGTCGTCTACATAGAAATCATCTTTTAAAGAAGATGCTTCAAGTAGATGTGTGTCCCTGTTTCCAAACATTTAGTTGCCAGAAATGGGGCTGATGTTGTGCCGTATGTGATAGTCTTTAAGCGATAGTATTTGAGATCATCTGACAGTTTGTTCCTCCACACAATCAATTGATGGTATTGATCATTGGGATTAATCAATATTTGACGGTACAATTTGTCAATGTCTGCTGTGAAGTCATATTTATGGATCCTGTATCTCATCAAAATTGACATGAGTTCGCCCTGAACAGTGCACTATGGGGCATTTGACCAGTCTATGAGGCCAATATTAATAACTCAACAGCGAAGCGAGATATTTTGGTCTAGTTTTTTGCATTAGGCTTCTAACATCAATAGGAAGCTGTCCCAGACAAATGGGCGTGGTAACGCCTCTTTTTTTATTTTGTTGGGGTATGCAAATTCGGTGTTGTACAAGCGATTCGAACCAAACTTACAATTTTGATGAGTCATTATCCTATTAACACTTTGCAAAAGAAATGATTCAAATCGGAAAACTAAATCATATGGCTCCCATAGGAACAATCGGTTAAAATACAAGTTTTTATATGAAGAACTTTTTTGTTTTCCAATATATCCGTACCAAACACACCAGTTATGCGTAATATTATGCTCCTGATGTTTTGACCAAAAATAATCGAGATCGGACTATAATAGCATATAGCTGCCATAGGAGCCATTGATCGAGAGATAGGTTATTGTGTGAAATAAAAATTTTTCTTAACCTATTTACATAATAAAATTTGAAATATATTTGTATCTACTGATTAAATGCATTTAAATAAATATTA
The DNA here is from genome assembly GCA_035044365.1 of Drosophila neotestacea. Taxonomy (NCBI): domain Eukaryota; kingdom Metazoa; phylum Arthropoda; class Insecta; order Diptera; family Drosophilidae; genus Drosophila; species Drosophila neotestacea. The sequence continues at coordinate 101,702 of JAWNMD010000122.1, read as the reverse complement.
AAAAAGTCCTCTTTTGCGTTTTTTCCTATCGCTTCATTTCACTTGCCAAACAATTCTGCATTGGCAAATTTGAGGTTATGACCTTAAAATATAAATTTCTCTGAAAGTGGGTAAAAGTGGCATTTTTAATAACCAGCATTTGAACAAGAATTAAATTCTTTACAACACACAATATATTCCATCAATGGACTCCGCTGGACTCACTATGAATGTCTATTCAAAAGTGAGAATTGTTGAAAAAATGTTATTTGTAAGATGACTTACACTTTTATTTCATTAAAGGAACAACACGACTGAATTCTACATTTGACACTCACAAACACATAGTACAAACCACACTGACTAAAGCTTCACAGTTCGTGTGCTGCAAACACCACAAAAAGGGTGTGTAATTACCTCCCATAGTCTCAAGGCGGGCTTTGAGGCGTGGGTAGTAGGTGAGGGAGGGGCTGCAGCCTTCTCCTTTTAGCCGCGGACATTGTTTTTGTCCCTCCGGCTTTCTGCTTCACTCACTTTTTGCTTTTCTTCCCTGCACACAAACTGCTAATTGCAAATCACGCTACCAGTGTTGGAAAACACCGTCCACAACAGCTGGCTGATCTGCCTCACAGGGCTGTACTGCGATAAGCGCGAGTGTCATAGCTGCGAGCTTTTAATGGAGCGGCGCTTATCATCTTCGCGCCAACGGACAAATTGATTTCAAATTTGAATTTAAATTTAGCTTATAGCTTAACGTTTATTTTAACGCGATTTTTAGCTTCTAATTTTGAACTCGATCGTCAGACAGTTTTTGTACATCTGCATACGCATGTCCATGTGTACATATATACATATATGTTATAATATCTATATATAATATATACATATATATATAATATAATATCTAATATCTATATTTTGTACATCTGTATATTGTGTATGATCCTATATATTTTTCTAATTAACTGTTGCACATTTTGTTTATAATTTTATATCTTAATAACATATAAGATTACATACAAAGTATTCCAACATAGGAAAATATATATTGGGCTATTATATGTACACAATATCTATCCAAACGAGACTAAACTTGGCAGGCTACGAACACCAGGCTACCAAAGTCCAGGCTTGACTTTACCAACCCCTCCACGCTAGTGGTGCCCTTAAAAGGGGCTCTGGTAACCGAGTCGAGGCGGTATAACCTCCATCGGCAAAGTCAGAAGGAAATTTTTGGCCACCGCTGGAGTTCTGCCCAGATCCCAAGTTTGTCAGATAGGTTTTGGAGGTAGAAACTGGCAACTCAGGCCGGTGCTGCTTTAGGGGCGACCCATCAGGCCTCTTTAGCAGTATACAACTCTGGTGATGATCATGGAGGAGGAAATATGACACCCCAGGTGTGTCACGACGAAGTGCCAGACCCGTTCGCTAAAGGTCCCGAGCTGGCCAGAACGCCAACAGCTCCAGCACCTGCCCCACCAGCGACGCACCTCCAATGTGTGCAAAAGAGCTCCGATGGAGATACTCCTAAAAGAGGCAGGGACGTGGCAAGTCCTACAAGCGAGGCTCGAAAGACCCCACCGAAAAAACCCAGAGGAGGCAGCCGTACCACCAGCATTGAGAAGATGAAGGAATTGGGCACAATGCTCGATGAACTCATCTTTATGTACTATGAGAAAAGGCCACAAGTACGGCATATAAATTTAAAAGTGAAGGACTCGCTGTCGAGAATGAAGGATATTCAGACATATGTCTCAAGGTCGCTGAGTGAAGAAATTTCTTCCCCGCAGCAGTGCAAGAGGTGCAATGCTGACTCGGGTAAAAGGATGGTTGAAGTGGTTGAGGCGTCCTCACAGACAATGGTCACTACCGACACAGCGAGAGAAGGTCAGAAAGGAGATCGCACGCACCGCGCATCTCAGACGTCCCCCCTTAAGCGCCCAGGCAAACAACCTATTTCGAGAAGTAGAGCCGATGAGAGAAGTTCAGACACGCATGCAAGGCCATCACCAGCACGTGTTCAGCAGCCCGCACTGATCGTGGAAGACCCGCAGATACCCACTGTATGGAAGACAGTCCCAGGTCGAAAGAATGTAAGCAGGCCAGCTGGGAGGCCTCGTTCAGATGCTATATTAATTAGCACGAACGACAAGCTATCATACAGCGAGGCACTGACTCTCATTACTCGCCGTAACGATAGTCATCTCAAGGACGTGCAGGAAAGAGTGAGCAGAGTGCGCCGCACTGCTAAGGGTGACTTGCTGTTAGAGCTCAACGGCAGCAGTGAAATGAGTACCCAATCGGTGAAGGAGAGCATCGGCCAGGTGATAGGCGATAAAGCGAACATTCGCTCACTTGCACAGGAGACAAGGCTGGTCATCAGAGATCTAGATGAACTAACGAGCCCTGAGGAAATCGCTAAGGCGCTGGAGACCGATTTTGCTATTCCTTTGGAGGCCATTTCTGTCAAAAGCCTGCGCTCATCCTACGCTGGTACCAAAGTGGCAACGGTGACTGTTCCTTCAGCCTTAGCCAGCGACATCCTCAATACGGGCAAGGTGAAAATTGGATGGTCGAGATGCCGCATTAAGGAGTCAGAGGATGCGCCTCGGTGCTTCAAGTGCCTGGAGATAGGACACATCGCAATCCGCTGCCGAAGCGCCAATGACAGAAGCAAATGTTGTTTCAAATGTGGCCAGGAAGGACATAGAGCTGCAGCCTGCACAAACAAGGCCAGATGCTTTCTTTGCAGTAGCAATGGCAGAGAAGATGACTACCAAGCCGGTAGTCGAAGATGCCCTCAGGGGACTAATCCGGGCCAGAAAACTGACTCCAAATGAAGGTTCTACAATTGAACCTAAATCACTGTGAGGCAGCGCACGATCTGCTATCCCAATCGGTAAGAGAGCAACGAACTGACATAGTGGTTCTCAGCGAGCCCAACAGAATAGGAAGATGCAGCAAATGGGCAGCGGACTCAAGCGGTAAAGCAGCTTTATGGGCATGTAGTGATAGTGCCAGCCTACATGACATTCATCGGGCGCAAGGTTTCGTGCGTGCAAGGGCCAATGGAATTTGGACATACAGCTGCTACCTCAGACCCAGCCTCACATTGCAGGAATTCGAGAATGTGATGAATGATATAGTGTCTGATGCTAGAGGCCGAGCTCCTATAATTATCGCTGGCGACTTCAACTCCTGGGCCGTTGAATGGGGAAGTGCGTTTACCAATGCAAGGGGTCGTGTCCTACTCGAGTCACTCGCTCTTCTTGAAGTGGCTCTTCTCAACCAGGGTACGGAATACACTTTCACCAGAGCTGGGACTGGATCGGTAATTGATCTTACCTTCGTTAGCTGTTCACTCTATAATTCCTCACACTGGAGGATCAGTGACCACTACACAGGCAGCGACCATCTGGGAATCTGCCTCACCATTGGCGAGAGCGGCGCAGGAACAAGGCGTTTAGGCATAAATCGCAGAAGTGCCTATCGGGAGGACACGCTAAACACGCGTACGTTCTCAGCGGAGCTGGAAGGACTTGGATGCCAGGGAAACGCGCAAGAGATGGCAGACCACATCATGGCGCAACTCCACATGGCCTGCAATGCAAGCATGACCAAGCGCGGAAAGTACAGACGCCACCACGAACCAATGTTCTGGTGGAACAAGGAGATATCGGAGGCCCGGTCAGCCTGCAACAGGGCCAGGCGAAGGTACCAGCGCTCACGAGGACGCCCTTCTTACAGCTACTGGCAGGACACTTTCAAAACCTGCAGAAGGACGCTGAAGTTGGCCATCAAAGAAAGCAAGCGCAGATGCTTCCTGGAACTCTGCGACACCGCAGAGCACGACCCGTGGGGAAAGCGTACAAATTGGTGGTAAAGAGGTTACACGCAAGCCAGGTTGCACCGCAGATGGAGCCAGCCTTCTTTAAGGAAGTTGTGGAGAAACTATTCCCGCACACTCAGGACTTCGTAGTGCCCACCACACAGGAAGCGATCAGCTGCTACGAGCCTCAAACGGAGGTTCAGGAAGCGGAAGTACTACAGATAGCTGGCACCTTGAAATTGGGGAAGGCTCCAGGCCCTGACTCAATACCGAACCGTGCACTTAAGCTGGCACTAGCGCTTCACCCGGGTATCTTCGCTACGGTGTTTAGTAGATGCTTGGCTGAGGGGGTATTTCCCTCTCAGTGGAAACACCAAAGGCTAGTCCTGATCCCAAAGCCAGGGAAACCACCAGAAGACGCCTCCTCATATAGGCCAATATGTCTCCTTGACACGGCAGGCAAAGTTTTGGAGACACTAATTGTGAGAAGACTTGACAGCGCAATAGCCGGAAACGGTGGCCTTTCACCACACCAATACGGCTTCCGCAAGGCAAGGTCGACAGTGGATGCCATTCAAAAAGTGAAGGATATCGCTGCTAAGGCAATCGAGGGAACGAGATGGAAAGGGGGCAGCAAGCAATACTGCCTAATCGTGACGCTGGACATTAAGAACGCGTTCAATACTGCTAAGTGGAGTCGCATCCTGAGCGCGCTCTCAGCCTTCGCGGTGCCACAGTATTTAGTGCGGATAGTTGGCAGCTATTTCAGCAACCGGATTCTGCATTATTCTACGACTGATGGAGAGGAGTCCTACATAGTCTCTGCGGGAGTCCCACAGGGCTCAGTACTTGGACCATCTCTGTGGAATGCCATGTACGACGGGATACTCCGATTAAGCCTGCCTGGTAATACCCAGACTATTGGCTTTGCTGATGATGTGGCTTTGGTAGTGGTCGCCAAGCATCTCCTGGACGCAGAAAATATAGCAAACGCATCTATCATTTGCATTGAAGACTGGCTGTCTGGCTTGGGACTCAAATTAGCACACCACAAAACAGAGGCTGTGCTGATCAGCAGCAGAAAGGTGCTGGAGACTGCACACATTTGTGTTGGAGGCTCTGTAATTGCCTCTAAGAGGGCAATAAAATACCTGGGTGTCATGATCGACGCAAGACTATCGTTCCGCGAGCATCTGACTTATGCCAACTCAAGGGCTGCTGTAGCCACCAGAGCCCTGTCGCGCATAATGCTGAATACGAGAGGACCAAAGCAGACAAGGCGGATCCTCCTGACAGGTGTCGCAAGGTCGATTATGTTGTATGCAGCACCCATATGGCAAGACGCACTCAGTGTTGCGTCGTACAAGAGAGGCCTAGAGGCGACAAACAGGCTCTGCGCACTGCGTGTTGCGAGCGCATTCCGGACCGTCTCAGACGACGCCATCCTCGTCATCGCGGGAATTATGCCGATAGATGATACGGCTCGAGAAAATGCAGCGGTTCTACAAGGCACCAGCGGAGTACCAGCAGCAAAAAAAGAGCTTCGACAACGTCTGAGAGACGAAAGCCTTCAAAGATGGCAGCGCCGGTGGGATGGGTCAACTAAAGGACGATGGACCCATAGACTTATCCCAAACATCAGAGCCTCGGTTTGTAGGAGACATGGAGAAGTCAACTACTATCTCACACAGCTTCTCAGTGGTCATGGCTGCTTTAGAAGCTACCTTCACCGTTTCGGCCACGAGGCGTCTCCAGAATGCAGCTGGTGTGGTCCCGTCTTTGACGAAAGCCCCGAGCATACTTTCTTTATCTGTGGAAGATTTCGACCAGAGAGAGATCAGCTGGAGGCAGCACTAGGAGTCGTTGTCACCCCAGACACCATTGTCTCTGCCATGTTATGCAGCGAGAGGAACTGGAGGGCAGTCAGCCACTTTGCGGCGACCGTAATGGGCACTCTACGTAGGCTGGAGAGACGGAGAAACGCAATATAGGAAGAGCCGAAGCCCCTGCGACGCAATACCTCACGGTGGTTCCGTAGGAGTTAGGCTCCCCTATACAGATTAAATGTTCATTTGTACATATAGATTGTTAAGCAACCGAAATAAAAAAAAAAACACTGACTAAAGCTCATTACAAAAATTCTCACGAATGTTGTTAAATTTATTAATTTTGGACACTTTTAAAATGCGCTCAAAACAGTATAATTTTAAAGCACGTGCTTCACTGTAGCGACATCTGTGTTCATCAGCTAATAACTACGTTGTGGCGCCCTCTACTTATATTTCTGGTAACCAAAATTGAAGATCAATCTTTTGTGAATGCGTTGCATTCAAAAGTTTTTTTAATTGGCGACTTTTAGAAAATGGGTTTTGGCCTCATAAATTGGTCAAATGCCCCATAGTGCAGTGGGACCGGGAAGTAGAATATCGTTTAATGATTTTCAAGTTGGTGTTTTGCATGACGCATCAAACACGACTTTCTTGATTGTTGTGCTGCTATCATGTTTGAGAACACAGTGATGAGGAATGAAATAATGAGTTTTTGGAACATTTGTCGATGGTACATGTTTCATGTGTCCCAAATTTTCATTTTCCTTCATTAAATCCACGCAACTGTTCCAAATGTCCTTTGTGGTCCATCGCTCAAGGACCACAAATCTTTTTGTTACAATTTCCAGAGACGCTCCCAAGGCTGAAGCGTGTTCATAAAATGGAAGTCTTACAATGACTTCTTCTTTACGTTGTACTTTCTTTTTTCTTGGTTTCCAATGTGTCTAAAGTCAAAAAACGTTCAATGATGGCGTTTGCGTCTTCGCCTCTTGTCACTGAACATATGGCTGTTGATTTGTTTGATGCCTTTAGTATTCCAGCAACAATCCGGTCTTTTGCATTATTGGACCAGCGGGCCCAATTTTGTGTTGTTGTGGGAGGAGCAGTTAATTCTAATGTTCGGTGAACAGAGGGTAGCTGGTGATTCAAACAAGAGATTGCAGTGAATGACCTTGATCTGGGAAATTCATCGTACTTATATACCCGTTCTGTCTAAGAAATACGTTGCGGGAGTCTGATGTAGAAACATTGCGGGGTTCTTTCTTAACATTACAGTTTGTCTTAGAAATGAGGGAGAGTTTTAATCATACTTGCTAGACGATGTGTGGATGTTTCTAGTTATTATTAAACGCTACGCAGGTAGTCGGACCCTTTTTGAATGGAATTTATTTTTAGTCATGACCAGCCTCATGGTGAGAAATTATTATCAGTACAAATTGAAATGTTTTTAAATCTATAGCTTAACACTGGCATTAAAGCTACTCTTGTAGTTTGAATTCGAAATTTTGGTTTTCGGGTTACGGGGGCGAAGGGAGGCGTGGCAAAATTCTAAAACAAACTTGATCAGGGCCAGATATAGGTGAGTCTACATACCAAGTTTGGTGTTTTTAGCTCTAATAGTCTCTGAGATCTAGGTGTTCATAGTTTCGAAATTTCGAACAGCATTAAATGTGCTTAAATTATTCGACTTTGAAAATTTTTATTTTAATTTACGGTGGCGGAAGGGGGAGTTGCAAAATTCTAAAATAAACTTGATGTAGGCATTATAAAGATGAAGCCACTTACAAATTTGGTGTCTCTAGCTCTTATAGTCTCTGAGATCTAAAAACTCACGAAAAGGACAGACGGACATGGCTATATCGCCTCGGCTGTTGATGCTGATCAAGAATATATATACTTTATGGGATCTGCCACGCCTCCTTCTGACTGTTACGCACATTTGCACAAACTTAATAGACAGGGTCTAAAAAGTGGGATGGTTTAGGAGGTAGGTTTCAAGCCCCACTTGAATTTATATATTTGAAATTATATATTTATTTAGATTGAAGGGAATGGCCGTCAGCCATCGGGTACATTGGGGGATTAACAGTGGACGCTGGTCTTCTGCCGTAACTGTATATAACCGATGAAAGTGCGACTAAAGTCTCATCGTGAGGGTGGCTGGTAACAGACGGCTGGTATGGTCTTGTCTCTACCATGATGCTAGCAAATGGGTGTCGGGCTAAGAGTAGAAAACTATTTTAATAAGTTACCCCAATCCACGGTGGAACTTCGTAAGTCATTGGTTGCATGGTCAAGTTCTGCTCGATCGCTAATCTGCAAACTCTGGAGCTCTCAGCGGAGAAGAGTCGCTCCCTCTCGCACATTCGCCGATGTTGCCAGGTATAAGATCCTAGTTGGCGTCCCAGACCGGGGCTGCAAGGACAGTTAAAGTCCTCGCGAACAGTGGCGTCTGGTAGAGAATGAACTTCAAGATAGGTTCCTGGAGACCCTCGAGGAGTGTGGAGGTTTTCCGCCGATTTGTGAAAACGCGCAGTAGCATCAAGAATGTATTAAAGCCATCGCATGCCAAGATGCCCACTCCATCACCATCTGCAAAAGGTGGTGGCTGCAATCTATTAATTAGATCCGTATTGGTTGCAAGACCAAGGTTTCCAAGTGTGTGGAAGTCAAAATTGTTGTGTGTCCTTGTTCTTGGCTTCAGCAGCCTCCTCAGATGTTTTCCCAATTAATCAATTAATCTTAATCAAAGCTTTGGCTCTATTGTACGCAAAAGTTCAAAATCGTTCAATACAAATTTTGTAACATAAAGAAATTGCTTGTAGTAATGTTGCCCATCTTCCAAACAAAGCTTTCTCTATGTCGGTAATTTCCGCAACTATGTCCTGGTATCTTTCGTCAAAAAACCGTCTTGCTGTGTTTCGGTCATTGGACGTCCCGCTACCTCCAACTCTTTGTTGATAACACATCCCCTTTTTTCAGAAATTCCATTTGAATTTTTTGTTTCCTTGCAACTTTATCATCATTCTAACAAAAATAACAATTACCCAATACAAAAAACAAAACGTCTACTAAACAAAAATTATGACAAACCAGAAATATTGCAAAGAATGTGACAACTGCAAATTATAAAACAGGGCTCTAAACATCCAGGAGGTCAAAGGTCAAAATTAGTTGGTATGAAATTTTTTTTAGTTTTTTAAGCTATCTCAACCATACAGCTTTACCAAAATTGGTTCAAATCGGACGACTATATCATATTGCTGCCATAGGAACGATCGGTTCAAAATCAACATTTAGTATGAAAAACTTTTTTGTTTCTTAAAATACCTTAACTTAACTCACAGACTGTGTGTTTGATATAGTTTCAAACAGCTTGACCAACTTTGCTGCAAATCGGATTACTATACCATATAGCTGCCATATGAACCATCGGTTCGAAATTAACATCTAACAAATTTTGTAAAAAATCGGACGGCTTATGCAGAGCTTTGTAAGGGTATCCAAACTTTGGCGCGCCAAAGACAGCTTGCTGTACATGTTTTTAACATTTTTAAAATTTTGCTTTTTTTTTTTAAATTTTCAACAGGTGCTCTTACATTTTAAATAATTTCTCGAAAACGACACAACGGTAAAAAAAGCCAAAAAAAAATATCATCAGCTACTGAATTTAAAGTTATATATTTGTTAAACTTTTGATTTAAATTAAAAACAACGTATGAATGATTTAAATATACATTTAATATCTTTCGGAATCCGTAAAGATTTTTAAGATTGGTTGTTCCGTTGTTGAGATATGATGTAAAATGTAAGAACAAAAATAAAGTGTCAGTCCAAATGACTAGTGTTATTGCAACTCCTTTCAATGTCAACTTTTCTTTAAGAGAGGCACTCCAGGAACTCGAGGGTCTCTGAAAATCTTAACTGTAGTGACCTGAGCCTCAGCTACTCCTTCAGACTTCCCGATCATTGCAGCGTCTTCCAGGCGAAGGTGTCTGCAATCAGGGAAGCTCTTTTCCTGATAATGGGCAGAATCTCGTACAGAAGACAAATCTGTATTTACTCTGATAGCCGGGGGTCTTGAAATCCATCAGTGCTGTCTCACTGCACTCTAATACAGCAAACGAATTCCGCAGATCTCTGTACGAGATTGCAGAGCAGTACGAACTTTACATCATCTGAGTTCCCGGGCATAGGAACATTAATGAGCACTTCGAGCGGAAAGTCGACACTAGATTTAAGTCCACAGTTCACTGTAGAACATCCTCTTTGACTTGGCAGAGACGTTCAGACAAACGCTCTGCAGTCCTCTATAAACTGAGTCGGGCTAACTGCTCAGCAGTTACCCGTGCCCTGAAAGGACAAGGCTGTCCGTTCCCTCACATGGCTTCTGCAGAAGCTGTGAAAAACGAAAAGGTGGAGGAGACCGTATCTCACTACATCTTTCATTGCCCAGCCCTTTGTTAACGTAGACATCGCGCTATGGGTAATTTGACCCGTTTTTGTGGCCAAAATTTATAACTCAAGAACGGAAAGAGATTTTTTGGTCCAATTTTTTTTTTTTTTGCATTAGTCTTCTAATATCAAAAGGAAGTTGTATTGGTAAAATGTGGCAACGCCTATTTTCATTAAAGGTATGCGCAATATTAGGCTCCTGATATTTTGACGAAAAATTATCGAGATAATATCATATAGCTGACATAGGAGAAATTGATCGAGAGATAGGTTATAGTGTGAAAAAACAAAAGTAAATAAATAATTGTGTGAAAATTACGATATTTAATTCTTAGGATAAATTCGGACAAAAATATTTATCACTTGTACTACAACAAACGCCAGCATTAAACATGCTATTGTTTTCAAACTTTGGAACTTGTTTTATCAATTCGAAATTAGTTTTATCAAGTGGCGTAGGGAAATTCTGAGACAAACTTGACCCGTGGAAAATCTGTACTAAGGGCTAAATACCAAATTTGGTGTCTTTGGCTCTTACGGTCACAGAGATTTAGGTGTTCATATACCTCTCTACTGTAAAGTTAGCTATTGCACGATTATTTCGCGGGAAGGGTTCGATATATCTATAATTTTAAGAACTCGGAGAAAATCTATCGTTATTTGTCATTTCTTACCTTGTTTCAAAGTTATATGTTGGCCTTTTTATAAATAGAAATTTAGGCAAAAGCTTGATGAAAACACGCTTTACCCAGGGTGCCATTCGGTGTGTTTGTGGAGAACGAAAATGTACATTGAGCACCACAACCGTTACGCAAATGCTAATAAAAGAATCAAGATTTTACATATTTACTAAAAATATGATTTTATTAGTACCTTACCTTATAGAAACTAGTATCATCGCAAATATTAGGTATTTCCCCAACAGCGGTACAACCAAAGAAGTTGGTGGTATTATTTCAACGACCAAAAGAAAGAACACATGAAGGCTAATAAGAATTGAAATTGATAAAGTAACCTGAAATTAAGACGAAATTTATTCAAAAATAAATAAGTACAATTAGAACACACTTCTTTAAGAAAGGCTTTACAAAGATAAGATTAAATATAGCACAAGCTAACTTTGGCGCGCCAAAGTTTGGATACCCTTGCAGTGCCCTGTGTAAGCCGACAGATTTTTTTCAAAATTTGTTAAATGTTGATTTTTAACCGATCGTTCCTATTGCAGCTATATGATATAGTAGTCCGATTTAAACAAAATTTGGTCAGCCTGTTTAAAACTTATTCAAACACACAATGTGTATATTTGGTTGAGATATCTTGAGAAACAAAAATTTTTTCATACTAAATGTTGTTTTCGAACCGATCGTTCCTATGACAGATATATGATATAGTTATCCGATTTACACCAAATTTGGTCAGCCTATTTAAAACTTATTCAAGCACACAATGTTTATATTTGTTTGAGATATCTTGAGAAACAAAAAAGTTTTTCATACTAAATGTTGTTTTCGAACCGATCGTTCCTATGGCAGCTATATGATATAGTAGTCCGATTTACACCAAATTTGGTCAGCCTATTTAAAACTTAATCAAACACACAATGTGTATACTTGGTTGCGATATCTTGAGAAACAAAAAAGTTTTTCATACTAAATGTTTATTTCCAACCGATCGTTCCTATGGCAGCTATATGATATAGTTATCCGATCCGGCCGGTTTCGACATATGTACTGCGTGCAGCAAAAAGACGGACCTGTAATAAGTTTCATCAAGATAGCTTCAAAACTGAGAGACTAGTTTGCATAGAAACAGACAGACAGACGGACAGACGGACAGACAGACGGACATGGCTATATCGACTCAGCTCGTCGCCCTGATCAAGAATATATATACTTTATGGGGTCTGTGAGGCTTCCTTCAATGCGTTACACATTTCGTGACAAAAATATAATACCCTCTGCAAGGGTATAAAAATAACTATACTGAAATGAAGTTAAAGTATTAATTTTACATCATTTAAATATACATACCTTCTCTCCACTGTCCGATGGCAAGTAAAATGTTAGTACAGTTAAAAATGAGATACCCATACAAGGAATAATAATGTTTACGGTGTAAAAAAGAGTTTTCCTTCGCATTGTAATGTTAAAAGTTATGTCCAAATAAGGCTCATCGCAGCAAGTGTAAAACTTTTCATTTCTAAAAATATAAGTACGTTGAAAAAATATATATGAAGTGAAAAAAGATTATTAATACTCAAGTTCCACAGAGCAGTATTTAAAATCGAACATCCTACTTAGGACGAGATCAGCCTATAATTTTACTCGTTCCAAAATTTTCCTATTCGTTCCCATATTTATACCCTCGCAGTGGAAATTATAATTTTGTCTCGATGTGTCTTATAGCTACCATTGGAACAATAAAAACAAACCTTTAGAAAACAAAAAATTTTGCGCAAGCTAGCTTTGGCTAAAGTTTGGATACCCTTGCAGTGCTCTGTATAAGCCGTCAGATTTTTTACAAAATTTGTTAAATGTTGATTCGAATCAATCGTTCCTATGGCAGCTGTATAATATAGTAGTCCGATTTGAACTGCATTTGGTAAGGATGTATGAAACTGTATCAAACTGTTCAGATATCTTGAGAAACAAGAAAGTTTTTCATACTAAATGTTGATTTCAAACCGATCGGTTCAATTTATTTATTTAATGTCGACTATGTGCAATCGACAGGTAAATGTTTAAAAATGCTTTAAAGTAAAAAAAAGAAAAAAAGAAAAAAAAATTATAAGCTATATACTATATAAAACTCTTTGTCCTAATTGACTGACTTAGTCATCATGCTGTAGGCCAAACGTTTCAAGATATTGAAATGAAATTTACACACAACATAGCTTAGACATAATTATCGTGCAATAAGACGGGATTTTTTTATATCTCCACTGGAAGGGGCTAAAATGGGGGTCAAAGGTCAAAATTACTTAGTGTGCATTTTTTTTTGTTTTTTGAGCTATTTCAACCAAATTCACAGATTATGTATTTCTTACTCATTGCTACATTCTGAGAAAATTTGGTCAAGATCGGATTACTATATCGTATAGCTGCCATAGGAACAGTGGCTTTTAATGCTATTAATAAACAATCGAAAGAAAAGGGGTGGGGGGAGGGTGTATTACGATTCATTGGTGTAGCGACTTTCAAAATAAATTTGCAGTACATATATGAAAATGTTACTCGCTCTTGCTGATATAATCCAATAACAGCGATCACTTTAAAACAGCGAGCAGCGAAAATGTAAATTCTCTATATTATATAAAGTACTATTACTATTATTTTAAGTTCAATTGCAGGGAATAATTGAATATATAGTTCCCGCTTTCTTATTACAAATGACATCAGGTCCAGCTATAGCTGTGAGAAGTGTTACCTATTTTCACTCCACATTTCTCCACGAGATTTCAGCGAGCGTAGCGAGCCGGGGGTTGGCGAGCGAAGTGAGGCAAACCCCCTAGTATACATATATAACGGGCTAGTTCAAAATTAGGATCAACATTTGTTGCGAGGATTGGGGAAAACCCAAGAAAAGCCCAATCTGATATCATGTTAGCATTAGTTATTATGCGTTAGAGAGAATAAGATAGATGTTTTAATAGTAAAAATGCAGTAAGCTACAGTAGAGCATGCTCGACAGTAGGAGACCCAGTACTTTTTGAGTGCAAACCGTTCACAATAGATTGTTCTTCAATGTTGCGTACCATTCAATAGATGGCGCCACTACGAAGATAAGTTAAAAGTTAATAAACACAGAGGTCGCTAGCGTGTCTTCTTCTTCCTTTTGCCCGTAACATTGTTTGTTGAATAACTTCCGTGTTTATCATTCGATTAGAATGAAATTTTCAGGACAGTTTTGGACTATAGTGTATGTTATATGTATGTAAAAAACAAAAGGCTAGCAATAAAGGGGCTCTTGTAACTCGACTTCGAAATTTTGTATTTCAATTTCCGGGGGCGGAGGGGGGCGTGGCAAAAATCTAAAACAAACTTGATCAATGCAAGCTCGTCGCCCTGATCAAGAATATATATACTTTATGGGGTCTGCCACGCCTCCTTCTACCTGTTACGCACTTTTTTTTTTTGCACAAACGTAATAGACCCATTTGTACTTTTTTAAAGTACTGGGTCTAAAAATTGGGGCATCTGCATTGAAGACATTGTAAAGTCTATTATAATCCGTACAGAGCACTCAAAAGGGTTCATGCAGGGAATAGATATTAATACAAAGATTAAGGGATAGTGATACATAATTACGGGTATACTTGGTATACTTTTACTCAATAAATAAGAAGAATCAATTTCGCCAGCTACTAATTTAACTATAAACATGACGCCAAGCATAATACGACGGTTAGTTAAAGTGGGTAGATTAATTAAAAGAAGTCTACTAGTATACCGGGGTAAATTAAAGCCTGAAACACAGTTAAAACCACGTAAAGAAAATAATATAAATTTTTTTGGACAGATTCAATACGATCCTGGTGGTTAGAGTATTGTGGAGTCCAAACACACGAACCATATCCCAGAATCGGACGAACAAGAGATACATAAAGTAATTTTGTCGTATAATGGTCATCAAATTCCTTTCCCCATCGTTTGATGAACCCAATAACTTGAGTCGCCCTACTGACCGTTAAAGCAACATGTGTACCAAACTTCAGTCTATGGTCGAGGAGACTACCAAGATCATTTACTTCATCTACTCTAGTAAGGGGTACCAAATCAAGAGTATAATTGATGATGTGAGGCAAGTGTCTATAGAAAGTCATAACCTTGCATTTAGGTCAGTTATGATTAAGTAAATTAAATTTGCACCATTTAATTTGCACCATAGCGCAATCAACTTTCGTGGTCAACGGTCGTGTTATTTTACGCGCTCCGGAAAGCGCTACAACTGTGGACATAGTGACAGTCAATAAAAGATAAATAAATAAATCATTAAAGTGTATTCGAGTAATACAGCAATAGCGCCAAGATGCTGTACAGTGTACATAACTCTAACACCAGTTGTTATTATTAACACATGTGAAAAATTAATAAAAACATAAAAAGTGCCACGCACAAATCGTGCAAAATGAGCAATGCTCAAGAAAAAGAGCGAAGAAGCTCTATTGACTAGAGAAATGGGTTCTACTCGTACTTTTCAACCCGTGATACCGAATTGCAGCGTAACTCAGCTCTCTTGTCCCCTGACGGCCAGAGACCACGCTCTTGCTCTCCGGCTCTACCCACTGTAACCTCTAGCTCATGGAGCTTGCAGTGCAGCTCTCCAGCACCGGTGGTCACATTAATTTAGACACACACCGCTCCAACAACAAGTACAATGACCTCAGTAGTTACTACAATCGCAGCAACAACAACAACTGCAACTGTATCCGTCATCAACAACGCGATAACGGCTACAATACTCAAAGCGATTTCTGCAACGCAAGCGGATCATTCAATTATGACAACAACTTCTAGCTCAAGCCCCATCGCCGCCAAGAACAACAACGTAAAAAACAAGAATCAAAACAAAAACCAAAAACAGGTCCATCTGTTCAGACTGGTATGGATCGCTACATTCACATTAAAAGAAAGTCGGGCCCCCTAAACTCGAAGCCAAAATTTATCCATGGCTACTCAAGCCAAACGAAAATCCAATTTACAATCACAAGTTTAAGATTCTGGCAGACAACTCTGACGATCTGCCCTCTGAAGCTGGCGAAGGTGATAAAAGAAAGCCAATGCCACCCCCTATATATATCCGAGAGAAAAGCTCCAATGCTCTATTAAACAAAATTATAGAGCTTATTGGGGCGGACAATTTTCATATAATTCCCCTTGTAAAGGGCAACATTCATGAAACAAAACTCCAATTGAAGTCCGAAGATAATTATAGAGTATTGTCGAAGTTTCTAAACGACAGTAAATAGAACTTCTACACGTACCAACTAAAAAGCAGCAAGGAACTTCAAGTCGTACTGAAGGGCATTGAGCCTGACGTTACACCTGAAGAAATAATTAAGGCGCTACAAGATAAAGGATTTAGCGCTAAGACAGTTTTCAACATCCTAAACAGAGATAAGAAACCGCAGCCGCTATTCAAGGTAGAACTTAAACCTGAAAGTAAGTTTTTAAAGATCAACGAAGTGCACCCAATATATAAACTTCAGTTCTTCTTGCACCGTAGAATCACAGTAGAAGAACCACATAAACGCAAGGGACCGGTACAATGCATGAACTGTCAAGAATATGGCCATACAAGAAAATACTGCACACTGCGTTCGGTGTGTGTAGTTTGGGGAGAGCTTCACGACTCTGCACACTGCCCAGTGGACAAAGACGACCCCACCACAAAAAAATGCAGCAACTGCGGTGGTAATCACACTGGTAATTACAAAGGATGCTCAATATATAAGGTGATGAAAAGTCGACTCCATCACCGAGTGACCACTGTACATCCCCAAAAACGTACCGTTTACCCCATCCAAATTAACCCCAGATGTCTTCTTTTCGACTGCAGCCCGATCCTCTTTTGGCCCCGAAAACTTTACAAAAACGTGACATTCGCAAACGCGTTAAAATCAGGACTGGAGCCTCCTGCCTCAAATATACCGTTTTCACAAGCAGCACATTTGGAACCCAACACGGCAAAGCAGTATCAACCAACGGAGCACCAACAAAGCAATTCTGAAGCAATATTATTTAACCTGCAGCAAAGCCTTATGGACTTCATGGCATTTATGCGGACAACCATGCAAGATTTAATGCGAAACCAAAATCTTTTGATACAAATGCTGCTATCACAACAATCAAAATAATCGATGGCTTCCCTACGTATATCTATGTGGAACGCTAATGGCGTTTCATATCGTAAACTTGAGTTAGCTCAATTTCTTCTCGACAATCATATCGACGTTATGCTACTCTCAGAAACACACCTTACAAACAAGTATAATTTTAATCTACGAGGCTACGTGTTCTACGGAACAAATCATCCCGATGGTAAAGCACATGGTGGTACTGGTATTCTGATTAGAAACCGCATCAAGCACCACTGCCATAAAGAATTTGTTGAAAACTACCTACAGGCCACATCTATAAACATAAAACTAGACAATGGTAACAAACTTACTCTAGCCGCCGTATACTGCCCCCCTCGCTTTAACATAACTGAAGGTGAGTTTACGCAGTTTTTTAACTCACTTGGAGAACACTTTATAGCAGCAGGAGACTACAATGCCAAGCACAAGCACTAGGGATCTCGATTCGTTAACCCAAAAGGAAAACAGCTTTACAATGCCGTTATTAAAGCTAACAATAAGCTAGACCACGTTTCTCCCGGTAGACCAACATACTGGCCAACAGATTCCAAGAAACTACCTGATTTAATTGACATTGCAATTACTAAAAATATTCCTCGAAGTCTGATAAGCGCCGAATGTCTTTCAGATCTCTCATCTGATCACTCACCTGTTCTAATAAAACTACTTCGACAAACAGAGTCCGTAGATCAACCGATTAGACTGACTTCACATAAAACCAATTGGCTTCGATACAAAAAATATACTAGTTCACATATTGAACTAAAACCTCTCCTTAATGTTGAAGCTGACATCGAACACTGTGTAAATATACTGGAGTTCGACCTCGTCACCGCAGCTCGTATTGCAACACCTGAAACTACACAAGTACTACACATCCAAAAGAAGTCAAATCTAGAAATCGAACAGCTCGTCCAAGAAAAGCGACGATTATGTCGAGAATGGCAATTTTACAGATCGCCTAACGCACGGCAAAGTTTAAAAAACGCCACACGTAAACTCACCAAAGCCTTAAAGCAGGAAGAAGCATATGCTTAACGCCGTTATAAAGAGAAATTATCAACATCTTGTAAAAAACACTCAATATGGAGAGCTCACCCCACCCTTTCTCCACCGACAGAAACCGTGATGCCCATCAGAAACTCCGTAGGCGGTTGGGCCCGCAGCGATGAAGATAGAGCCAGCACATTTGCGGCTCACCTACAAAATGTGTTCCAACCAAATTCCGCAACAAATGCGTTTACACTACCAACATTAAGAAGAAGTGACTCTCAGCCTCAACATGCACCAATCGAGTTTCGTCCAAATGTGATCGCAAACACCATTAAAACGCAACTGGACCCCAAAAAATCTCCGGGCTGCGATCTAATAACCCCCAAAATGATTATTGAGCTCCCATATTGTGCGGTATGCATTGTCGCACAACTCTTCAAAGTTATTACAAAACTAGACCACTTCTTACAGAGATGGTAAAAGTCGGTTATTATAATGATACCGAAACCAAGAAAGGATAACACTGTCCCGTCGTCATACAGACCTATAAGCCTATTATCGTGTCTATCTTCGAAAAATGTCTTATGAATCAGATAAATCCATTTATAAGACTCCACTACAAAATCCCATCGCATCAATTCGGCCTTCGGGAAAAGCATGGAACTATTGAGCAGGTCAACCGCATAACATCAGAAATGCGAAAATCGAGAATATTGCACAGTAATATTTCTAGATATCTCTCAAGCATTTGACAGAGTCGGGTTAGACGGCCTAATGCATAAAATTAAATCAACGCTTCCAAATAACACACACAAGCGTCTAAGGTCATATCTCTACGACAGAAAATTTGCAGTCAGATGTAACACTGCTTTATCCGACGATCACACCATTGGAGCCGGAGTTCCACAAGGCAGCGTACTTGGGCCGACACTATACGTCCTTTACACAGCAGACATTCCAACAAGCAGGGAACTAACAACTTCTATCTTCGCACACTTAAAACTAAAAGCCAACAGTCTTCACTGGTTTATTACCGCTCGCTCGCCCCTTAGCCTTGATCACAAGGTTCTGCTCTACTATTCAGTGCTAAAACCTATCTGGACCTATGGCTCCCAATTATGGGGGAGTGCTTGCAATAGCAATACTGATATTGTCCAGCGAGCCCAGTCAAAGATATTGAGAACCATCACCGGGGCACCGTGGTACGTTCGAAACGAAAACATACAAAGCGACCTGAAGCGACAGAAGACAAAGTACTTTGCCAAGCTTTCCACGCACCCCAACCACCCCTCGAGAGGCCTAATAAGATTGTGCAGCCGATCCCGTCTTCGTCGCATTGACCTACCAACCCAACGATAGACTTTAGGGCCGCGTGTTAATTTACAGTCCAAGAAGACTGTTAACTATTGTTTGTTTATAAGATTTGCAAAATTATTGTTAGTCTCAAATTTAAGAGAAGATCCAATAAATAAAAGCCAAGTAATAATAATAAATTTTTACAAGCGTGCAAGATCTGCTTGCAGTATATCAGAGTAGGAACTGTCCGTAAATGACAGACACAACTTCACATCATCAGCTTACATTAAAATGTTAAAAAATGTTAAATCCAATTAAATTAAATTTATTAATTAGAAGACAGTGGTTAACAGAGTCAAATGCTTTACTGAAGTCGGTATCAACACCATCAGTCTGCATTTTATTTTTAAAGCCCTTGATCATTAAAGAAGAAAATTCGAGCAGGTTTGTGCTTGTAGATCTAAGTTTCACAAAACCATGTTGGTAAGGTGAAATTATAGAACTACAAAAATGATTAAGTTGTGAAGTAATAATTTTCTCAAAAAGGTTAGGTGTAGCAGACATTTTTAAATGAAAAAATTCTGCAGTTAAATCGGAAGAAGCCTGACCATTATTTGCCGACGTATTTTCATATGAAACTGTATGAGGTAATAAAGATGATTTACGTTTAGAATTTACAAAATTATAGAACCGTTTAGGGTCCTGAGCAAACTGAAGTTGCAAGTTAAGTGAGTTAAAATTACATTTAGCAATAGAATAACGTGAAAAGTCGACATCATTCCCGGTACGTTTATATTTTTTAAAATATATCGATTTAAAATTTTTTAGACTTGATAGCTCTCGGGTAAACCATGGAGGCTTATTAGACCTCACTGAGTACCATCGAGGAACGCATTAATCAAAAAAGATGTTCAAAGTGTCATTAAAAAAATTCACAGAGCATATTCTAAGTTATTGCTTGCAAAGAACTGGGACCAGTCATGATTAATAATGAGATTATTTAATCTGTTAAAATCGGCTTTTCTAAAACAGCGAGGTTTAGACGCTGCTTTAGGGAGCACAGTTTGCTCAGGAATAGGAAGATCAAGGTTCATTTCTAACGTAGGGTAAAATGAATCTTCGAGAAGCACGAGCGGATCTATTCTACTAACAGCACAAACTGAAGGATCAGATACAAATATTAGGTCCAGAAGACGGTTGTTACAATTACAAATATTGTTTACTTGATAAAGTGAAAGATCTAGGATTCTATTTATATATTCATGAGACCTAGTGGGAACAACCAGATTATCAACAATAGACCAAGATATATCGGGAAAGTCAAAGTCTGCCAATACACACAAAAAATCTCTATCCGAAAGTTTAGAGGATATTAAACGTATATTAGAAAAGTGTTCAATATAAACAGAAAGATCCGATTGCGGCGGGATATAGGAGCAGGTTATATAAACAGAAGTTTGATAAACAGTTAACTTAATTGCAACAAACTCAACATTAAATAAGCCACTTAATAATTCCGACGGAAGGTCAGAATCAACTGCGATTAATACACCACCACCCCCTCGTGACAAACGGTCACATCTATAAGTGGTGTACTTGTTAGTAAATAATGACAAATTAGATATTTCAGGCTTTAACCAAGTTTCAGTGAAGGCAAGAATTTTATAATCAAAATAGATACTATTTAAATAAAGATTAGTTAATTTAGATTTAAGGCGTGTAACATTTTAGTACGCTAACTGGAAAGGAAAATTTAGTTTTTGAAAGATTCGATGGATCAACTGGTTCAACTGTAGATAAATTTATTGATAAGGAGACAGTAGGTCTACTTCTTTTATGAGGAGTAAGCTCTTTGATAAGCAAATCATTAGGCTACAATTTTTTACAACAAATTATTGTGAATAATTCCGACGGCCCATTCAATTTAAAAGATGATATGTCTCTAGCAAAAGAAAGTTTAAATTTATCTACAGCTATAAGAGCACTAGGAAACTTCGACTGAACATACGCTTTTACGTCATCAATCGAAGTATCCGGATGCAAGCTAGAGATAAATATCTGTTTCCTTAAGGGAACAGCTACAAAAGGCTTAGTTGCAGGCAAAGAAGGCGGAGGAAATGTGTTAGATATGGAAGGCAAAAGTATATTTGTTGATGGACCGGCATCATAATCAGTAACTACTTATAATGAAAGGATAAAAAGACTTGTTCGATACTATGTTAGGATGTTTGAAAGGTGTATAAATGAAAGTATTCCTTGGAGACAAAGGAGAGACGTCATCCATAGGTGTATTAATAGGCGACTTTGGAGAAACGTCCAATACCTTAAGGGCACTGAACTGCATCTCCAGTGTCTGAAATTCTTCATGCAACATATTAAAATGCTTTCGCAATCTACAGAAATTCTCCCTTGTTTGACAAACAAATCTGGACATGTCAGCCTCAGCTTCACGACAAGATTCGCAAGACCATTTCAGTCCGCTGTTATTTACAATAGAATCTTTAATTTTCATTGTGAAGCCGGTACATTTCACATGTACAAATTTGTCACACCACCATCAAACAATGCATGCAGCATTTGAATTTTGCTGGCATTAGCAGTTCTTAATGCAGCAAACAAGGATTATGAAGAATTAAGCACCGTCGGAAAGGTATTCGAATCACAACAACACTACTCAAAGAAAGAGAAAGAGAGAGTAAGAACGCAAGAAAAAAAAATATAGCGTAAGCTAACTTTGGCGAGCTTGGATACTAGGGCGGGTCAATTTGTATAGAGCTAAAAAAACGTGGTAAGCGTATAGCAGATTCGGAATCTGCGATGAATTCTAAGAAATGTTCACTAATAAACCCCATGTCTAAAATGAATTCCTAGCCCCCGCCGCGAAGCATGAAAATTTAAGGTTTCAGTATATTTTGGTATATTGAGACTTGTGCGGTTTTTTTAAAACAAATAATACATTTTGCAAGAATATTATATTTTATCATGATTCGTTTTTTTATAATATAATTTATAAATATTTTTCTTTTTAAATTAACCAACAAATTTTTTAAAAAAAAGTTTTTTTTAATAAAATTTTTTTTAATAAAAATAATGAAAAAACACGCCATACACTGATGAAGTGGAAACCAAAAGTCTATAACTTTTTGACAATAAAAGATATAGGTTAGCAATTTGAAATATATATTGAATATATTTAGAAAATTTAAAGTGTTCAAAAGAAAAGTGGGCGTGACACGAAAGGGGCGTAAAATACATTAGATGCCGTTTTTCTTTATATCTAAAAATTTACCAAATTAATGAAAACAATGTTAAGTCACAATACATTTGGGAATATGCCTCCAACTGTTAAAAGTAAAGATGAAAAAAATCTTTCCACTGACGTTTTTTATCTATATAGAATAGCCAAAGCTGTATCGGAAGGTTCGTGTTCAAAAGATGTCGCCAACATAAAACCAGGAAAAATTGTTCATTCGCGCTGGTTGACAAAAGCAAGCAGAATTTTACGCCTTTATTTCGCGAGTAGTTTACCATCGAACAATTTAAAAATTTTGACTAATTTCATTACGAAAGTTTACATACCAATGTATTTTAATGTAAAATTTTATAACTCTGTGGTATATGGCAGTAAACTTTTATTTAATTTTATACGGTCATCACAGTTCTTGCCGAAAAATCTTCAAGAAATTGTTAACAAAGCAATACAAAACAATTCATTTTTGGCCCATACAGAAAATATTTTGTTAGCAATGCTTTTCGATGAAAGAAAATCTGTTCTAGAAAATGCTATTAACAAAATTATTTATTATCGCGAAAAATTACAAGATACAACTAAGCTCGGTCCTATAAAAAGAATATAATTAATTTCGACTGCACAGATTATATGAATTTAGTTGACTTAGATAACGACGACATCCTATTTGAACCTCCGTTAACTTTCGACATTCCACATGAACACTTATTGGAGTACTTAAACTCTGAGGAAATACCACTGGCAGATCCAGAAATTCCATCCCACATTCAGGGAACTGATCGATGTGTGCAATTGTTGACACATGTCGCACGACGCGTAATGCCGCATAATGTAGATGACGTTATGTCAGTAACTTTAGAAAGTCGTTTAAACTATCCACAAATCGAGTCGAAGCAAGTCTTTAAAAATTAACTTTATTTATATTTAAAATTAAGTTGAATAAATGAATGAAATTAGTGAAAATTTAACAATTACATAAGCGTTTTGTATTGTGACTTAACATTGTTTTCATTAATTTGGTAAATTTTTAGATATAAAGAGAAACGGCATCTAATGTATTTTACGCCCCTTTCGTGTCACGCCCACTTTTCTTTTGAACACTTTAAATTTCCTAAATATATTCAATATATATTTCAAATTGCTAACCTATATCTTTTATTGTCAAAAAGTTATAGACTTTTGGTTTCCACTTCATCAGTGTATGGCGTGTTTTTTAATTATTTTTATTAAAAAAAATTTTATTAAAAAAAACTTTTTTTAAAAAATTTGTTGGTTAATTTAAAAAGAAAAATATTTATAAATTATATTATAAAAAAACGAATCATGATAAAATATAATATTCTTGCAAAATGTATTATGTATTTGTTTTAAAAAAACCGCACAAATCTCAATATACCAAAATATACTGCAACCTTAAATTTTCATGCTTCGCGGCGGGGGCTAGGAATTCATTTTAGACATGGGGTTTATTAGTGAAAATTTCTTAGAATTCATCGCAGATTCCGAATCTGCTATACGCTTATCGCATAAAAAAATTGACCCGCCCTAGTGGATACCCTTGCAGGGATTTGCATAAGCCGTCCGATTTTTTACAAAATTTGTTAGATGTTGATTTTGAACCGATCGTTCATATGGCAGCTATATGGTATAGTAATCCGATTTGCACCAAATTTGGTAAGGCAGTTTCAAACTATACCAAACACACAATCTGTGAGGTAAGTTATGTTATTTTAAGAAACAAAAATGTTTTACATATGTACTTAATATTGATTTCGAACCGATCGTCGTGTTTGGTTAAGATATTTTGAGAAACAAAACAGTTTTCATAATAAATATTGATTTCGAACCAATCGTTCCTATGGCAGCTATATGATATAGTTGTCCGATTTGAACCAAATTTGGTAAGGATGTATGAAACTTTATGAAACACACAATCTGTGTTTGGTTGAGATATTTTGAGAAACAAGCAAGTTTTCATAATAAATATTGATTTCGAATCAATCGTTCCTATGGCAGCTATATGTTATAATTATCCGATCCGGCCGGTTCCGACATATGTACTGCGTGCAGCAAAAAGACGGATCTGCACCAAATTTCATCAAGATATCTTAAAAACTGAGAGACTAGTTAGCATAGAAACAGACAGCCGGCCCTGATCAAGAATATATATACTTTATGGGGTCTGTGAGGCCTCCTTCAATGCGTTACACATTTCGTGACAAAATTATAAAACCCTCTGCATTTGATTTTTTAAAAATTGCTGAAAATGACTAATTTTGCCACTTTTTTCGCTTTTTAATACAAAAATTTTTTGAGATCATCCCATTAAAAAAATATAGCACAAGCTAACTTTGGCGCGCCAAAGTTTGGATACCCTTGCAGTGCCCTGTGTAAGCCGACAGATTTTTTTCAAAATTTGTTAAATGTTGATTTTTAACCGATCGTTCCTATGGCAGCTATATGATATAGTAGTCCGATTTAAACAAAATTTGGTCAGCCTGTTTAAAACTTATTCAAACACACAGTGTGTATATTTGGTTGCGATATCTTGAGAAACAAAAAAGTTTTTCATACTAAATGTTTATTTCCAACCGATCGTTCCTATGACAGCTATATGATATAGTTATCCGATTTACACCAAATTTGGTCAGCCTGTTTAAAACTTATTCAAACACACAATGTGTATATTTGGTTGAGATATCTAGAGAAATAAAAAAGTTTTTCATACTAAATGTTGTTTTCGAACCGATTGTTCCTATGGCAGCTATATGATATAGTAGTCCGATTTACACCAAATTTGGTCAGCCTATTTAAAACTTAATCAAACACACAATGTGTATACTTGGTTGCGATATCTTGAGAAACAAAAAAGTTTTTCATACTAAATGTTTATTTCCAACCGATCGTTCCTATGGCAGCTATATGATATAGTTATCCGATCCGGCCGGTTTCGACATATGTACTGCGTGCAGCAAAAGACGGACCTGTACCAAGTTTCATCAAGATAGCTTCAAAACTGAGAGACTGGTTTGCAAAGAAACAGACAGATCTGTACCAAGTTTCATCAGATAGCTTCAAAACTGAGGGACTAGTTTGCATAGAAACAGACAGATTGTGTGTTTGATACAGTTTCATACATCCTTACCAAATTTGGTTCAAATCGGACAACTATATCATATAGCTGCCATGGATATGATCGGTTCGAAATCTACATTTAGTATCAAAAACTTTTTCTTTCTCAAGATATCCCAACCAAATTTACACATTGTGTGTTTGGTATAGTTTCAAACAGGCTGACCAAATTTGGTGTAAGTTGGACTACTACTTATATCACATGGCTGCCATAGGAACGGTCGGTTCAAAGTCAACATTAAACAAATGTTGTAAAGAATATGACGGCTTACACAGGGCACTGTAAGGGTATCCAAACTTTGACGCGCCAAAGCAGAAACTTTCTACACGCGGATGCGTTTGCATTTGTGACGCATATCACTTGTCATACGAAATCATAGGCAACTTGTGGGTGATGAGTCGCTAGCTCACGCAGGGACTACTGACTTATTTTTTGTGCAATGGTCACACAATACCGATACAATTTTGGCATTATCGAAGTTATTTTTCAATTTTACATATTATTTTTCATATTATCTTTCTACTTCGGATGTAAAAGAAGCTTTTGTGCAAATGGACAAAAAGCAGAAGGAACCGTACTTATTACTAACATCGGCTCCTTTTAAAAAGTTGACGGATCAAATTTTTAGCGGCCTGGATATAAGCCCGATATCATCACGCAACGTTATGCATGTAAGCGAGAAGTACCATTTAGTGAAAACAAAAATCTTTTGAATTTGATAAAATACGTTCATTAAAAACCGACTCAATTTTCGTATTTAAATCATTGTTAGTTTTCAGTTTCCATGAATCAAAAATACACTGTCACGTCAGATAATGGAAAGAATGTTATTAAAGCAAATGAATATTGAGCAAGTATTTTGACACTGAACTTAGTGACGAATTTAACGTTGACTAGCTTGTTAAGGATGCGTTCACTCGATAGTTTCTATCAGATGGGCTGCCCAATACATGACCTGATAATAAATAAGAGTCGGAAAGCCTTTGCTGACAGCTTACGAGTAGTTATAAAAATATTGCGGAGCGCGACTTCTAGGTAATTAAATAAAATGCATAACATGAAATTTTAAAATAATCATAATATTTTTATACCCTGTGGGGTATATTAAGTTTGTTAAAAAAAAGTAAGTAACAGGCATAAGGAGGCGGGGCAGACCCCATAAAGTATATAAATTCTTGATCAGCATCACGACTCGGCTTCTGATGCTGATCAAGAATTTATATAGCCATGCCCGTCTGTCTTTGTGAACAACGAGATCTCAGAGATGGTAAGACCTAGGGATACCAAATTTGGTACAGGAAGCGTGGCAGACCCCATAAAGTATATATATTCTTGATCAGCATCAACAGCCGAGTCGATATAGCCATGTCCATCTGTCTATCCGTCTGTCCCTTTTTTGAGCTCCTAGATCTCTGAGACTATAATGGCAATAGACACCAAACTTGGCATGTACGTTCATTTACATATATCTTGCATTGAACGAGTTTTTTTATATTTTTGCCATGCCCCTCTCCGCCCTCGAAAATGGTAATACATTTTCGCCCTGATTTTTTGTACATAAAATAAACTTTACGTTCCAAACCGTTCCTGAAAATTTCATTCCAATCGGATGATAAACGCAGAAGTTATTCAACTAACAATGTTACGGACAAAAGGAAGAAGGGACGCTAGCGACCTCTGTGTTTATTAACTTATCTTCAAAGTGGCGCCATCTATTGAATGGTACGCAACATTGAAGAAAAATCTATAGTTAACGCTTTGCACTCAAAAAGTACTGGGACTCCTACCATCGAGCTTGCTCCTGTGTAGCTTACTGCAATTTTTAAAATACTGGGTTTAAAAATAAATAAGTAAAGAATTTAAGCGCGCCATTACTGGGATTCGGACCACGATCTCCTGTCTGCCTACTCGGCGCCTATACTACCTACACCATCCCACTTCTCGTATAATAGGAATATGCATGTATCAAAATCTAAATAGAGAAAGAGGAGGGAGAGAGTGCGAAAACTCACTCTAACACAGCGCGCACTTAAATGCTTATGCATATACTTATGTATGCATGCACAATGTGCAATGTGCATTGCACGTATACATGCATTAAACTAGCAAGCAAAGCGAGCAACAACAAACACATCGAATTGAAGAACTGAAAAATTGCGTCTATCTTCCGTATTTATTATCTTCTTGATCTTGATGAAATTTTCAGCGTAGGTCCGGAAATTCTAACCATTACACGTGCCAAGTCTCAATTCTGTAGATGTAACATGGGATTTAGTTATATCGTTTTTTCCATTTGTTGGCGAAGGGGGCTTGGCATCAAAAATTTGAAATAAACTTGATCTGCGTGCAAATATAAGAAGGCTATGTACCAAATTTGGTGTTCCTAGGTCTTATACCATCTCTGAGATCTCGTTGTTTACACGGACAGACAGACGGACAAACGGACATGGCTATATCAACTCGGCTTCTGATGCTGATCAAGTATACATAAACTTTATGTGGTCAGCCACGCCTCCTTCTGCTTGTTACATACTTTTTTTTTTAACAAAGTTAATATAAAATAAAAAAATATATAATAAATATAATACAAAAAAATATTTATAATGACGTTATGAACCTCAGTCGAGCAGTTCGGAATACTTTTAAAAGTGGGTTTTTCTTTCTCTTACTTAATAAAATGGTTCAAACAATATATGTATGTATCAATCCCGTTTTAAACAGAATTGTGTGATAAAAACTTACCTAACCGCTGGTACTTCTAGAATATCCCATTCGACAGACATGTAAAATTCGGATAGGTCCACACCAACGTCAACAATATTACTTCCTTGTTGCTCGTCCATGTGCCTCAAGTCCACCTAATAAGTCATAATAAAAGTGACAAATGTACTGTATTTTAATATGAATATAAATTATTTAGAAATACATTAATGTGGGATAAATAATATTATAGATGAAGATCAGTGGTGCACAGCCCCATGTTTTTTGAAAGAAAGTCAATGTGCATTGCACCAGCTGCCGCATAATGAACTTGTTACTATTGCATGCTTATTCGCAAGTTAACTCACAGTCATTGCTTAATTTTTTCTTCACCATTTAGTATAAAAAGTCTGAAATAGCATGGGTTGTGTACCACTGTTTCAGCGTGTTTGAATGTACGTAAAATAGAATATAAAGCTTTTAAAAAGAAACGGGCCAATAAAGAAATATGTTTTCATGAATCGCAAACATATTAATCGAAATAATTTTCTATAACTTGAATATAACAGTGAACAATTGTCATGCATTTAATCCCATTTAAAATATATTTTATTTACAGTTTTACTTTCATTTTTAAAATTATAAACACCTAAAAATAACAATTTGCCTCATAACATTGCCATCTCTTTATCTATTGAGCCAATGACATTAAGGGTACGACCTACATTTGTTTATTTGTATGTAAGTTTTTAATTTTGCAAACAAAAAAGCATTCAACAATGCTAGTGCTTATTATGTGGCTTTATAAAAAATATATAAACTAAATAAATACAAGTTCTTTAAATAAGTAAAATACTAGAAAAATTATTCTGCACTCTTTTATAATATTCTTGTACTCTGCATACATGTCGTCTATTACCTCAAAATACATCGTATACTTTTTATTGTATTAACTATACGGAGTTTTTGTCGCACACATTAATTGAGAGGGAAAAGCTTAAAATTTGTAACTTTTGCCTTTACTTGGCTAAACTGTTTATCAGATACAGTTTTTTTCAGGTGTTTTCCACAGTTGAAAAAATTTCACAACCCACTGTAATGCTAGGTTAACATTGCCGCCACAGTGTGTTTTGTGGCAGCTGTGCCTGTATGTGGCCTGTGCCAGAGTGTTCACATTGGCCGGCACATAAATTGTGCTCCACAGAGCTGTGCCAGCTACTGTGCCAGCCGTCAATGTGAACACTACTGTCATTTTCGCACATTGTTGTGCCACATTTCTGTTCCAGCTAATTTCTGTGGCACAGCGTTTAGTGTTCACATTGAGCTGTGCCCCTGTGGCACTGTGATGTGCCAGCATGTGGCGCAATCTAAGCCTACCATAGGGCTTTAACTTTCTGAAGGTATTAAATTTTTAGACCCTGTATTTCAATGAAGTACAAATGGGTCTATTAAGTTTGTGCAAATGTGCGTAACAGGCAGAAGGAGGCGTGGCAGACCCCATAGAGTGTATATATTCTTGATCAGCATCAACAGCCGAGTCGATATAGCCATGTCCGGCTGTGCCTTTTATAAGTTCCTAGATCTCAGAGACTTAAGAGCTACAGACACCAAATTTGGTATGTACATTCATCTACTTATATCTTGCATTAAACAAGTTTGTTCTAGATTTTTTCCACGCCCCCCCCTCCGCCAGCGGAAATTGAAAAACAAAATTTCGAAGTCGAATTAAAAGAGAAACTTTAATACTAGCGCCTAGATTTTAGATACTTATAATACACACTATGGTCCGAAGCAGTCCTGAAAAGTCATTCCAATAGCGAAAGCTTTTCAGCTAATAATGTTACGGGCAAAAGGAAGAAGAAGAGACGCTAGCGACCTCTGTGTTTATCAACTGATATCTTCTTCTGTCCAGAAAACGACTCTATTATTATTTTATTTAAACTTAAATTTGTTTTGCTTATGAAGAGCAACAACAGCTGATTTATATAAAGCAGCCATAATAATAGTGCTGATAACACATATGTAAATATCGAACACGTATATCGATTAGCAAAATACTAAAATTCTGTTAATCCAGCGAATATATACGATTTTCTAATATTTTTTTTCGTGCAGAGTATAAATATTGCATAAAGTGTGATGCCTAGTTCCCAGCAAAGCAGGAGCGAACTAAAAGTGCCTCATTTTTCGCTGGTTGGCAGCTAAAAGCAGAGTTGCCAACAGAACACATAAAATAAACAAAAACTGAATGGTAGAAGTGTTGCCGCAGAAGTTTGTTGATTCAAAAGAGTAAATAAGGTTTAACGTATGGTATGAATGGTAGGAAAGGGGAAAAGAATATCTTAAATATTTTTTAAATTACATAAATTAAGATATATAGAAATACTAGGGGGTTTGCCCCCTGCTCCCTTCGCTTACCAACCCCGACTAGCTACGCTTGCTGAAATCTCTGGGAGAAATGTGGTAAGAAAATAGGGAACACTTCTCACAGCTTTAGCCGGACCTTATGTCATTTCTAATAAGAGAGCAGGAAATGTAAATTAAATTTTCCCTGCAATTGGATTTAAAATAGTAGTTCTTTAGATGATATAGAGAATTTAGATTTTCGCTGCTCGTTGCTTTAAAGTTTCCGCTGCACTTGGATTATAGCAGCAAGGGCAAGTATGAGTGCCATATACTGCAAATTTAATTTGAAAGTCGCAGCACCAATGAATCGTACCCCCTCCCCCACTGCTTATGATTGTTTATTAATAGCATCAAAAGCCACTGTTCCTATGACAGCTATATGATATAGTCATCCGATCTTAACCAAATTTTCACAGAATGTAGCGGTGAGTAAGAAAGACATATTTTGTGAGTTTGGCTCAAATAGCTTAAAAAACAACAAAGGTCGTTATAACATACTAATGTTTTATTTGCTTTTGATTGTTCCTATGGCAGTTATATGATTTAGTCATCCGATCTTGACCAAATTTTCACGGGATGTAGCATTTAGTAAGAAACACATAATCTGTGAGTTTGGTTGAGATAGCTCAAAAATTAACAAAGTTCTTCATAGAAAATATTAATTTGCGTTTGATTGTTCTTATGGCAGCTATATGATATTTACCCGATCTAGGTGACACAAAATGGGACAGACAGACGGACATGGCTAAATCGACTCGGCTGTTGATGCTGATCAAGAATATATATACTTCTGGACAAACTTAATAGACCAATTTGTACTTTTTTAAAGTACTGGGTCTAAAAAGATTTATGCAGCCCTGTTGCTGTCTCTGGCAAAAATATTTTTGTAATTACACTTATAACCCTCTAATTTCAAAATATTAATTTTAATTAGCATTATATATGGGGTGATTCAGATAACTGAGACTTTTTTCTTTTAAATCATTCCAAAAACAGCCACATGTAAAATAAGCAAAGCCCACAAAATAATTTTGTTAAAAAAAATTTGTTTTAATAATATATTACAATCTTATTATCCTAACTATTGGAATTAGGTTGAATTAAAACTTGTATTTTAACAATTTGAATCGATATCCTTGCGACTCATAGTCGACAGCTCTGATTTTAATGAAAAAATATAATAAAGTTTGCATTGGTTTGTTCATGCATTTATTTTGTAAGAACAAACTTACACAAACGATTTTTATTTTGCAGCAAGGTAGCAAAATTTTAGCTGCGAAATGTGTGCAAACTGTTTTTTTTTAAATTTTGTATACACAATCTTCTCTAATTTGGTATATATAATATGCACTATGGTCCGTTCCTGTCCTGAACATTTTGTTCCAATTGGATGATAGACACGGAAGTTATTCAACTAACAATGTTACAGGCAAATTGATTAGTGGAGCCATCTATTGAAATTTCTGGTACGCAACATTAAAGAACAATCTATAGTAAACGCTTTACACTCAAAAAGTATAGGGTCTGTCGATCTTGCTCCACCGTAGCTTAATGCATTTTTTTTAGACCCAGTACTTTAAAAAAGTACAAATGGGTCTATTAAGTTTGTGCTAAAAAAAATGTGCGTAACAGGCAGAAGGAGGCGTGGCAGACCCCATAAAGTATATATATTCTTGATCAGCATCAACAGGCGAGTCGATATAGCGATGTCCGTCTGTCTGTCCTATTTTGTGTCACCTAGATCTTAGAGACCATAAGAGCTAGAGACACCAAATTTGGCATGTAGGTTCATCTATATCTCTTATTGATCAAGTTTGTTTTGGATTTTTGCCACGCCCCCTCCGCCCCCGGAAATTGAAAAACAAAATTTCAAAGTCGAATTACAAGATCCCCTTTATTTCATTCGAATCGGATGATAAACGCGGAAGTTATTCAACTAACAATGTTACGGGCAAAAGGAAGAAGAAGAGACGCTAGAGACCTCTGTGTTTATTAACTTCGTAAAGCGCCATCTATTGTTTGTTACGCATTATTGAAGAACAATCAATAGTGAACGCTTTGCACTCAAAAAGTACTGGGTCTCCTACTGTCGAGCTTGCTCCACTGTAGCTTACTGTATTTTTTTTTGTGTTTATATATATTTTTGTTTGTTTATAAGCTGGGTGCTTTTGGCCCTTTTCAGTACTCAAGGTGGTGCAGATTAATCTGCTTCACTCGAGGGTTCCTTCGATCGACCTACTGCGGTTTATGGACAAGAAGGGGGTGGATGTGGCTCTCATCCAGGAACCCTGGATCGTTTAGATTGAAGGTTTTAGATTGGGTTCTCGCGGATAACACCTCCTTGTCCCACATACTGTGGGTAAGTCTAGAACCTGTATCATGATAAGAGCCGGACTTAATGTTCTCTTCTCCTCTCGTTACAGCAACAGAGAACTGACGGTAGCGCTATGCGAGCGTAGGAACGGGCCCAACCTATACCTGGCATCGGCATATCTACCGTATGAGGGAAGTGATCCACCTCCGGAAAAAGTCAGAGCCCTCATTAAGCATCCATGGATGCGATGCCAATGCACACCACACCTTGTGGTTAAGCAAGCACATCAATGTAGAGGGGAGTCGCTGCTCGAGCTCGTACTGTTAACGAGCCTTAATGTGTGTAATCGGGGCAATCACCCCAAATTCCGGATCGGGAGGACAAATCACCCTTCAGGAAACCGAGAAGAACAGAATGAGTTAAATTCTCAAGGTATGTTAGGGACCACCCAGTGGGACAACTGAGTCACCCGGACATCCTAGAGAGATTGACGCAGACCATCATGGATGGACATGGCGAGCAGGGCCATCATTAACGAAGAGAAGATAAGCTGGGCTATCAAGTCATTCCATCCCTACAAATGTACAGAACCGGATGACATCAGACCAATTATGTTGCAAGCGGTGTGCGAAAACCTCTTACCATGGCTCCAAAAAATCTTTAGGGTATGCCTTACCACAAGATACGTCCCAAAGGAAGAGATGTGAGAGTGGCATTCATTCTCAAAGTAGAAAAGATAAACCACTGCTCACCAAAGGACTACAGATCCATCAGCCTTTCATCGCTTTTCCTTGAAACGCTAGAGCGACTCCTGGATCTGTACCTCAGGACAAAGCTAACACCTATCTCAAAGGTAGATCAGTTAAGACCGCTCTGCACGAGGTTGTAGGAACAATCGAGGGTAGTCTGCAGAAAAAGGAGTTTGCGTTGCTGGCATTTCTCAACATAGAGCGTGCCTTCAACAACGTCAGGATAGAGTGAATTTCGCCAGCACTTGTCAAAATTAACTCACCCCCGAGGATCGCTCGGTGGCTCGGGGGGACTCATATCTCCCCTGCTGTGGAACATTTTCCTAAATGACAGTCTCGAGAAGTAAAGGATCAAGGATGCAGAGTAACAGCCTATGCGGATGACTTGGTCTTACTGATAACTGTCAAGTTTTTTCCTACAATTAGTGATCTCATGGACAACGCACTGCGATGGGCAGAACAGATCGGCCTTGGGGCAAACCCACAAAAGACTGAACTAGTTCTATTCACTAGGAAATACAAGATACCGACCGTTAGACTCCCAACTCTGGGTGAAGCACAGCTCAAAATTTTCCCTAAGTACACGGCCGCAAGAAGTGCTGCAACTATAGCTGGGGCCGAGGAAAATGATTTCTGTGTCAAAGAATTCAAATGGGAAGACTGGTTCACAACTTTCTTCCCGGATAGTACAGAGTGGCAGCAAGAAACCCCACCAAGGCGGAACGAGCTGTCACTCTATACAGGTGGTTCGAAGACGAAGGAAGGCACAGGATCTGGGGTCTACTCCGGTGACCTTGATGTAAAGCTCGAACTTCCGGACTGGTGCACCGTGTTCCAGGCGGAGACATATGTTGTCTGGCAAGCGATCAAATTGACGTACTCTTTGAGGGGAAACTTCAAGGAACATATCAATCTACATCGACAGTCAGACAGCAATAAAGGTTCTAGCCTCGAAAATCATCAAGAGCAAACTCATTCGGAACACTGTCGCTGCGCTGAACCACAGCCAGCAGCACTCAATCAGACTTGTCTGGGTGGCAGGACATATGGGATTGTTGGGCGAGATGGCTGAGGAATGTGCTAGGTACGGATTCGCACTACCGGCAGGTTGCGCGGAGACTGATATAGGAAGCATATCCTCTCTGAACTTACAGGGGCGGGGAGGACCATGGCTGATAGACAATGGGCGTGCGAGATTTCCTCGGCACTATGGTTAAGATACAGCCCACAGCGAACATCTAAGGTTCTACACTTCAACAAGAACCGGATAAGGATGTTAACAAGGGTCTTAACAAAACACTGTTACACTGGCCGAATGGCGCAACGGTACGGTGGACCCTACCAATACTTTTGTCCTAGCTGCGGTAACGTAGAAGAGACAAAGAGTGTCCAACACCTTCTAAGCGTATGCCCTGCACTAGTAAGAAGGCGATCCCGATTTCTCGGGAAGCCATTTTTTAAGGAACTGGGCGGTCTCTCAAACGTGCGTTTGGAAGACCTAGTACTCTTTCTGGACTCCGCAAAGTGGTTTCAGTGGCGTGCTCAGCCCACAAAAACTGCTTAACGGATCCACATAAGTAACGTGTACCCTCTACAGCCTATATACCATCAACCCCTTCCTTCCTCCCTCTTAATCCCACAGTTTCTATCAGACACGCCCTAGTGGCTTCTGGGTGCTCTCGGCCTAAGTCTGTCCAACCTAATCTAACCTATATCGGCTTTATGAAATGTAAAAGCCCCGTTTATTCGAATTTTAATTTTTGGGGCCTCGTTATATGCTATATAAATATTTATATATATATACTTGTATAGCTCGTATAGCTGCCATAGGAACAATAAGATGCAAATAAACGTTTAATATGAAGAGCTTTGTTTTAAGACCCTGTACTTTTAAAAACTACAAATGGGTCTATTACGTTTATCCAAAAAAAAATTGCGTAACAGGCAGAAGGAGGCGTGCAAGACCCCATATATTCTTGATTACAATCAACAGCCGAGTCGATATAGCCATGTCCGTCTGTCTGTATGTCCGTCTGGCTGTTTGTCCGTCTGTCTGTCTGTCCCTGTTTGTGTCGCCTAGATCTCAGAGACCATAAGAGCTAGGGACACCATATTTGGCATGTAGGTTCATCTATATCTTCCATTGATCAAGTTTGTTTTAGATTTTTGCCACGGCCCCTGAAATTGAAATACAAAAAATTACAAGAGCACCTTTAACGCTAGCGCCTTGATTTTTGGTACATATAATATACACTATAGTCCAAACCAGTCCTGCAAATTTCATTCAAATCGGATTATAAGAGCGGAAGCTATTCAACTAACAATGTTACGGGCAAAAGGAAGAAGAAGAGACGCTAGCGACCTCTGTGTTTATCAACTAGTCTTCGTAGTGGCTCCATCTATTGAATAGTACGCAACATTGAATAACAATCTATAGTGATCGCTTTGCACTCAAAAAGTACAGGGTCCCCTACTGTCGACCATGCTCTACTGTAGCTTACTGCATTGTTTTTGTTGAGAACGACAACAGTGGACGGTGCACGCTATAGGACCATGTTAACCGAGTTTTTTCTTCCGCAATTGGACGAATTAGGACTGGATGGTTCCAACAGGACGGAGCAACGGCACACACTGCGCGAGCCAAAACCGATACTCTGAAGGCGGCGTTACCAGGTCGCCTTATCTCTCGTTTGGAATCTATCGCCCGAAGCTCTCGCCGAAGTAATTAAAAATCAATCAATCAAGCAATCAATTGTCACGGCGCCCAATTGGCCGATGTCATCTTCTCGACTTGAACAATAGAACTCTAAAGGTTCAAATAAACATAATCAAAAATCAGAATCAAAGTTTTTCATTTAGAAAAAAATTTAGAGCCGAACAACATCGGCAGACATACAAGGCAAGGGCAGTGTTGGTGGAGGTGCGTTCCCCCCCTCCAATACACTCATGACTTTTCTGCATTCCTGATTTTGTAACTAGTATAAACAATTTTGTTCTTAAACTGTAATGACACTAACTAGTTAGTCTAGTTGCTTAAAAAGCAACTTTTATATGACTGGTTGCAATCGGTCTAGATTTAGGCTAAGTAGTTGATTAATAAAAAATATTTGCACTCTATACTGTACATACATATTCATATTTTGGAGAGTATTTAATATAAGGATTATACCACAGAAGTATAATCAAAACGCAAAGAAAACACTTTAATCTAGTCCGTTTTTTAATTTCCAAAAAAGTATAGATACATTAATTCATACATAGATCAATAACCCTTTAAAAAATGTTGCGTACAACTCGTATCGAACGAAACTATGGGTTCACGGCGTTTTTTAAAAAACCATAAGCTAATAAGTAATTTTTGCATTCTATTCTTCTCAGATTTCCTTTAGATATTGGGTTTTGTGTGCTTTTTATAATGCATAATTTGCTAAAAATTACAAGTGAAATTTAAAATCAAAAAGCAGCTCCCATTTTGTGCAGCATAGGTTACAACACATTCAATTATTTCGCAAAAAGTAACTCTAACAAAATTAAGTTCTATACCATTTGAAAGTTCACTTAAATTCCTCTAAGCATTTTACTAAAGTTGACGGTATATCTTTTAAAACACCAAAAAATATTGTATCTTGATGTACTAAAACTCAATGCTCAGAGTTGTATTTAGTGACTCTAAAAGAATTATCAACAAATCACAGGAATCTTCTTTAATTTTACACAAGAGATCCTTAAGTAATGAAAATAACAAAATATAACTTTAAAAAAAGTGGACAACAGATTTTGGCGGCCCCCTTAATGAAAAGCTGCCTACGCCCTTGTATTTAGGGGTGCGTTTTTATGAAAACTAACGACAGCGCGTGGCGTAGATCAGTAAGGTTAATTTTTCAGAATTGAAGAAGCACATTGATTTTGACTGCGCACAGTGGTTCGCTGACTTTTATCTTTACATAAATTATGTCTTCTGATTTAAATATTTCTGATCTACAAAATATGCTTGAAAATGTGTTTATATACATAATATTTATCGATATATATAAAACTCTTTGTCCTAATTGACTGATTCAATGACGAGACATCACGCTGTAGGCCTAACGGCTTAGGAAATCGAACTGAAATTTTCACACAACATAGCTGAGATATAATTATCGTGCAATAGGACGGGATTTTTTGAAGGAAGGGTCTAAAATGGGGGGTCAAAGGTCAGAATTGCTTAGTATGAAATTGGCTTTTTAGACCCAGTACTTTAAAAAAGTACAAATGGGTCTATTAAGTTTGTGCAAAAAAAAAATGTGCGTAACAGGCAGAAGGAGGCGTGGCAGACCCCATAAAGTATATATATTCTTGATCAGCATCAACAGCCGAGTCGATATAGCCATGTCCGTCTGTCTGTCCGTCTGTCTGTCCTATTTTGTGTCACCTAGATCTCAGAGACCATAAAAAATAGAGACACCAAATTTGGCATGTAGGTTCATCTATATCTCCCATTGATCAAGTTTGTTTTAGATTTTTGCCTCGCCCCCCTCCGCCCCTGGAAATTGAAAAACAAAATATCAAAGTCGAATTACAAGGGCCCCTATAATTCTAGCGCCTCGAGTTTTGGTACATATAATATACACTATGGTCCAAACCTGTCCAGAAAATTTCATTCCAATCGGATGCTAAACGCGGAAGTTATTCAATTAACAATGTTACGGGCAAAAGGAAGAAGAAGAGACGCTAGCGACCTCTGTGTTTTATAACTTCGTAAAGCGCCATCTATTGTTTGGTATGCATTATTGAAGAACAATCAATAGTCAACGCTTTGCGCTCTAAAAGTACTGGGTCTCCTACTGTCGAGCTTGCTCCACTGTAGCTTACTGCATTTTTTTTTTTTAGTTATCTCAACAAAACTCACCGATTATGTATTTATATACCCTTGCAAAGGGTATTATAATTTTGTCACGAAGTTTGTAACGCATATATATTCTTGATCAGGACGACGAGCTGAGTCGATATAGCCATGTTCGTCTGTCTGACTGTCTGTTGATTAGATGGCTTGCCCCCTGCTTACACAAAGTAATATTATTTTAAGTCCGATTGCAGGGAAAAATAGAATTTACATATCCCGCTTTCTTATTAGAAATGACATAAGGTCTGGTTTTAGCTGTGAGATGTGTTCCCTATATTCACTCCACATTTCTCTGCGAGATTTCAGCGAGCATAGCGAGCCGGGGGCAAACCCCCTAGTATTTATATATATTTTTGTGAATTCGAATACCAAAACATATTCATGTATTTTTAAAATATTTGACGAATATCATGTAACCAAAGCATTTCTAATATAAAAGCTAAAATAAAAGCAAATTCAACTTTAAGCACCGATTGACAAAAAGTCATCTTCGCTCCTATTAAAGATACAACAAATAACTGATAATTGATTTTTAAAGCTTGGACATATCCTGTTCGGGTCAGAAGACATTATTATTGTAAAGTTAAAAGTCACAGCGTACCACTGTATGCAGTCAAAATTAATATGCTTCTTCGAGATCTATAAATTAAACCTCACTGAACAGTTTTCATAAAAACCCACCCCTATATACATGCGCATCAGTGTGTCCGCAAAAAAAAAAAACATTTAATTCTATAATGCGCAGACGTCTACCCACATTCCCACTTTCGTAGAATACAAATTCGGCGAACAAATTCGTCCGTGGATACCAGTGATACCAATATTTGACCATTAAAAAAAGACAGAATTTGACAAAAAAATACTAGAAAGTTATATAAGCTGAAAAGGTAGGAAAAAATTAAAAATTTAAAAAAAAAATGTAACCCTAAATGCATACAAAATACACGAACACTTTTTGAGTTAGGTTTTTTAATATAATTTAAGAATCATTTAATGTTTTTAAAAACAGAACAGATCTGTCCGGAAAAAGGACAAACTAGCACCACTAGTGGTGGACACCCTGCTTAATAGAACTCCCAGAACTGTCAATACATTTTTGGTCACACAAACTACCTATGTTGTAGGGTTCTTAATTATTCTAGATCTTAAAATGCAACATATTTTTTTGTTCTGTAAAAAGGCCGGAAAAAGGCAAAATATTTTTCAATAAGCCAGATTTCTCGCTGCCCGCTGTTTGAGTATCTTTTCCGCAATTTTACTTTGAAAAAGCCATATTTGATGGGAAAAAGCTGAATTGGCAACACTGCGTAGGGCTGATTGTCAATTCGATATTGAACTTTTCTTGCGGATAGATACTTTCTGTCTCCAAGATTATCTCGGCAGCCCTCGTTGATCGCTCGGCTGGAATCTACAAGCTTCGTTAAATTTGCCGAGCGTTCTTGTGAGTAGCAAAACATAGCCTAGCACGAAAATCGAGTTTCGACACATCTATGTATTCATTGGTTAGTGGTAGTATTTTAATATTCTGCATTGAAATCCCGGACGGATAAAGATGTAAAAAGAACGCAGTAGTCAATAATTTTATTTTTAAAATCGCGGTTAAAAAAAAATTTTGCTTGCGTCACTCTTTTTACATCCCTTAACAGTTGCCGCTGTCTACTTGCTCCAAAAAGGAAATGTCGTAATGTTTCTTCTTCCGGTTCAGACGAATGAGACCATATGAACTTATCGGTCACTTTCTGGGACACTAATAAAGGAAAACATGTTTTTTTGTATAGTACAGAGTACCTGACACGCTGAACAGTTTGTACGGATATTGTCTAAATTTAAGCCCGATGTCTTGAGCACCAAGCCCTAACTCAAAAAAGATTATTTTTTAGTTTTTCGTCTGAGTGGCGCCATGGAAACCGTAACTATGCCACTAAACCATATCATGCTTCATGAACCGAACACTGGAAATAATTAGCCACAACAACTTGCTTAGAGTAGGTACCCACCATTAGAGTTTTATAGTTTCGTTCTGAACATGTTCAAATAAACGGGTCCTTAATGCCCTGTCCTCACTGCACTTTGTACATTCTGAATTTTTGCATTTGTGGCCGAGTGCTGCATTTTATCCCATACATTTCTTATTGGAGCCAGTGGTGGGAGAACGTAAGAAGAAGTTGAATTTAACAAAAATGTACCTGCATTTCGATTGGACTATTCGATTTTTATTCGATTTATGGTAATTAATTTGGGAAACCATCAAAACAGCTGACTTGTCTCTTGAATTCACGGGTACTGTCGATTTGTCGTTAATTTTTAGAAAACAACTTTTAAAACATTCAATATTCATATTAAATATCATTCCAAAATATAGCGCAAGAAAACTTTGGCGCGCCAAAGTTTTGATACCCTTGCAGAGCCCTGCATAAGCCGTCCGATTTTTTACAAAATTTGTTAGATGTTGACTTCGAGCCGTTTGGTTTTATGGCAGCTATATTATGTAGTAGTCCGATTTGCACCAAATTCGGTCAGACTATATAAATCTGAATCAAGCACAAAATTGGTGACTTTCGTTGAGATATCTCAAGAAAGAAAAATTTTTTTCTTACTAAATGTTGATTTTGAGCCGATCGTTCCTATGGCAGCTATACGATATAGTTGTCCGATTTGAGCCAGATTTGGTAAGGATGTATGAACTTGTATCTTTTGAGATATAAAAAGAAACAAAAAAGTTTGTCATACTAAATGTTGATTCCGAACCGATCGTTCCTGTGGCAGCTATATGATATAGTGATCCGATCCGGCTAGCTCCTACATATGAACTGCGTGCAGCAAAAAGACGGACCTGTACCAAGTTTCATTAAGATAGCTTCAAAACTGAGAGACTAGTTTGCACAGAAACAGACAGACAGACAGACAGACGGACAGACGGACATGGTTATATCGACTCAGCTCGTCGTCTTGATCAAGAATATATATACCTTATGGGGTCTGACAATGCGTTACAAACTTCGTGACAAAATAATAATACCCTCTGCAAGGGTACAAAAATGGAAAACAATTAGGATATTAAAATTATTTTGATGCATTAAATTGAAGCTCCAACCTCAGAACCGGACATTCTTTAAAATCTTGCAGGCTTGCACCCTTGTTACTAAACCGGTCAAATTGAAGGGTGTGTAAATGGCTATATTTAAGTCACAAAGCTTGAGCCCCTAGAACTTTGGGACGTGCGTCCCACTATTTTGATCAATTTCTCTTTCCGCAATCCCATTTTATTTTTACATAAGAATAAAATCTCAAGCGTTAATTTCACTACGTCTGTCTTAACTTAACATAAATAACAATTTACTGTCGTGTGCGCAGTGTCTATCTCAACAGATGACAAAATTTCATTATTTATTAGTTCAGTAATTTTTAATTATTTAAAAAAAAAAAATTGCTTCAAGTAATCAATAATAATTGATTAAAATTAAATTGACTTGAGCTGAAACTCACATTCAACATTTTAATAAATGATGACAATGATGAGGATGTCGGTTTTTTCATGCAATTTATGTAAATATCTCATATAACGGCTATAATCATAAATCTTTTTGTACAATCTTATTTATTATCAACAAAAGCTTTCATGCAATTTATGTAAATATCTCATACAACGGCTATAATCATATATCTTATTGTACAATCATAATTATCATCAACAAAAGCTTTCATGCAATAACTTCAATGGGACTGATAACGAAAATTTTTTCAGCAATTAAGGTTAAAAACAGAATACGTCTATTTATATTAAGCTTCATTCAGGTTGCATCGATGCACTTTTTTCAATTAATGGCGATTGTGTAAAATTGATAACAATATGTTTATACTCAGATGTTGATTAAAATACGATTTGCGGCACTGAGTGTCCTGCCGTTTTTGCGCCAAAATGGCTCTTTTTTATTGTTAGCACACTGGCACTCTTTTTATTGGCGTTCTATGCCTAAAGCTGGTCGGCAAAACCCTCAACTAAACCATCCACGAGGGTGCCGACTGGCTATAACTCTACAGTAGTTCAACATGAACTGGAGTTAGCTAAGACACTTGTCTTTTGCATGAGTCCTGGCTATACTATAGCCTTAGCGCATTCTTAAAGGCTCTTGTCATTATCTGAGGTGAAAGGGCTGGACTTAAGGTGTCATGCGAACCGTGCCGATAGTCAGCCTGGCTGGGGGCCCTCTTCAAAAAGTAGCCCAGTCGCAAACGGAGCGACCGGTTACCTGGCGCCCTCCGGTCGTGTTTAGCCTTACTTGCACAATGCGGATCTCTGTGCAGGCGGACTTTCGCTTTCTCCGCCACTCGTGGGTCCAAAATATGAA
Source organism: Drosophila neotestacea (assembly GCA_035044365.1). Classification (NCBI taxonomy): domain Eukaryota; kingdom Metazoa; phylum Arthropoda; class Insecta; order Diptera; family Drosophilidae; genus Drosophila; species Drosophila neotestacea. The sequence continues at coordinate 58,676 of JAWNMD010000122.1, read as the reverse complement.
CACTAAAACAATTAAACTAGACGCAAACATAAAAAATAACAACAAAAACATAAAAATACAAAAAAATAAAAATATGCAAGAGCCTAGCTCACAGTTTATAAGTCGGAGATTTCAAATCCCTCAGATTCGGCATTGGCAGGCGTGCTCCCCTCCTACAAAAGCAGGCCACCAAGAGCACAGGCTCAGCCAAAGAGGCAACGGTCGCAAGAGACTCCTGGCCCGTCTGCCAAGAAGATAAGAGTTTAGATGGGAGATCCTTTGCTCAAATTGCCAAGGAGAGGATCCCAATAGGGACCAAACCAGTTGAAGTGGGTGGAGGCAAAGTTATCTATCCGCTGTTTTGAGTTGCTGGAGGACGACCCCGGATCACCCCCAACCTGCAAAGACGACGAAAGGTCGGCGGAGCTGTACAAAACTGCGGTACTCAAAGCCGGGGAGGTTTATCCCGGAGCAAACCTGGTGGCGGTCGACTGGTGCGATATACCAGTGAGGCCAAAGGCACGGCTCTGGATACCAGACTTGGGACCTAAGATTTCAATCACTTAGTGCCTGAATCACAAGGTAAAATTCAAACCTGCAAGAAAGCACTTTAGTATTTTCTTGCTACATAATTTCAGAAATGAAGATAACACTGCGGCAAGCCTGGAGCTCCAGCAACCTCCGGTAAGGCTGCTCTCAAACTACATGGCCTACGAAGTGAGAAGCCTCATAAAGGGTTGCGAAACAAGGCAAATCAGCCTTATTGTCGGGTGCGACGCCAACGCTCACCACACCCAGTGGCGTAGCACCAACACAAATGTAAGGGGTGAGTCACTATTAGATTATATTCTTGGTACGGATCAGCTGATCTGCAACAAAGGTAATGACCCCTCATTCAAAATTAAGAATATGAAAGAGGTCATAGACTTGACCCTTGCCTCCCATCATAACTTTGATTCGATTCAGGATTGGAAAGTATCTACGAAGCATTCATTCTCTGACCATAGATATATTGAATTCGTTTTAAATATGCATCGCTCTGAACCAAAACGGTTTATTAACGCCAGGAAAACAAACTGGCCAAAATACCATAGGTTACTTTCAGTAGCTATGCCTGAATACCCTCCAGAGGGTCCTCACACCATAAGAAATCTCATGTCCTTTGTCAATACCTTCTCTGAGGCATGTTACTCTGCAAGCAAAGCGGCATGTCCAGTAAGTAGACCAAAACAAAAGAAAAAACCACCTGGGTGGTCATCCGATCTTCGCATGAATAGTAGAGCCCTTTTCAACAAAGCCAAGTTCCTCGACTCTGAGTAATCTTCGTCTGACTATAAAACTAGCCTCGAAACCTATAAAAAGGCCACAAGGAGAGCCAAACGAATATCATGGCACACTTTCTGCTCGGAAATCGAATCATCCTCCGTAGCGGCCAGGTTGAGAAAAATACTCTCGAAAACCAACCCTACACTAAGGTACATTACAAAGGAAAATCAGTCTTGGACTACATCGAGCTAGGAGTCGCTTGATGCTCTTCTCTCAATGCATTTTCCAGGATGTAGTATACAAGATAAACTACCAAATCGACCTTTAGGTGAGGTACCCATAAACTTATCTCTTTTCATCAGAAGTAATATCAACTGGGCGAAAAATTGCTTTCAGCCGTACAAATCGCCTGGTCCAGATGATATTACTCCTGCTAAACTTATTCACGCTGGACCAAGAGCCACAAAATGGCTACAATGAATCTTCCTTGAAGTTTTCAAAATAGGATATATCCCAGATACATGGAGTGTTTCAAAAGTAGTCTTCATCCCAAAAGCCGGAAAGGCATCCCACACTGAACCGAAGGATTTTAGACCAAAAAGTCTATCTTCCTTCACGCTAAAAACCTTTGAACGGCTCCTGGCCCTGCATTTAAGGACCAGCATCCCGTCAACACTCCTTTCCAACAGTCAGCACGCTTACAGGAAGGGTAGATCCACGGAGACAGCCCTACACTCTGTTATCTCCGCCGTAGAAAAATCACTTTGACGTAAAGAATACGCTCTCATAGCATTTTTAGACATAGAGGGAGCTTTCAACAATGTCACTCCAGGAGCCATCTCCGGTGCGCTGATGGGCCTGGGGATCAATAGCCGTCTAGTGGGATTGATAAATCAGTTGCTCGCAAGCAGGGCAGTATCATCCTAACTTGGTTCATCCACTCTTACCAGACACATCAGCAGTGGAACTCCCAAAGGGGGCTCTCTCTCCTCTCCTAGTAGTAAATAAACTGCTCTGTGACATAGAGAGGGGATTGATGACAACCAAACTTAAATAGTTGGTCACCTGGGCAGAAAAAAGTGGCCTGGGGATCAACCCCGACAAAACTGAATTGGTTCTTTTCTCTAGGAAATATAAAATCCCACAATTGATGCCCCCGAAACTAAAGGGTCCCAACTTCTCCTTCAGCGAAAGCGCGAGATACTTAGGTCCAGTTCTGGACAAGAAGTTCTGGATTGGAACCTAAATATCCAAGAGCGAAGCAGGAAAGCAATAGTAGCTCTCTACACTTGCAGGATAGCTATAGTGCTCAAGTGGGGAATGTCCCCTTACATCGTACATTAGCTATATACAGCGGTAGTTAGACCGATCCTTCTATATGGGATTCTAGCTTGGTGGCCAGCCCTCTCGAGACAGACCACAAACAATAAAATAAATAAAATTCAGAGGATGGCTGAACTCTGCATCACAGGAGCTCTCCGCTCAACTCCAAACGATGCACTCGATGCCATCCTCAATATGAGGACACTAAAACAAGTAAGCATAAAGCGCGCCACAATGACACCAATTCGCTTAAGAGACTCAGGATACTGGGTTTCCAAGCCTTATAGGCACTTTGTGATTCTAAACAACAGCATACAAGTCCCCACAAAGACTGACAATTGTATGCCAAACGAGCACTTAGAGACACAGTACAGTACTCATACGCAAAGAAGAAGAATGGGAAAATGACACTCCAGGCTACGCTGGATCCTTAAATTTCTACACGAATGGATCCAAGTTAGATAGCAGAGTGGGTGGGGGAGTATGCTCCCACGAACTGCACTTAAATTTATCGTTTAGACTTCCTGATCACTGCAGTGTCTTCCAAGCGGAAGTACTAGCTATCAATGAAGCATTAAACAAACTGCGAGACTATCGCACTGAGGCAACAGCCATAAATATATACAGTGATAGTCAAGCAGCTCTCAAATCTCTACAGGCCATGGCAACCAAGTCTAGTTCAGTCACTAATTGTCGAAAATCTCTAAACGAGATCGCGGAGCAATTTGAAGTAATCCTTATATGGGTACCGGGCCACCGAGATATCCTAGGTAATTGTTTAGCGGATAAACTCGCTAGGCGAGGCACGACTGATCCTCTTCTTCCAGACAAGGAGGGAATTTGTATGCCCCTGGCAACTTGCAAGCTCATCCTCCAAACCCACTCAAACCACGTAGCCAGTAGGCTTTGGGAAAATTCCATGACCAGCAGAATAGCACAGCAGACCTGGCCGAGTATAAGCCGCTCCCGCTCTACTAAACTTTGTAAACTGAATAGAGCGGATTGCTCGGCAGAAATCCGGGCCATCACAGGACACTGGATAATAGGTACTCACGCACGATGGTTTAACGCCCCTTACAACGACTTCTGCAGAAGTTGCAGAGATATCCGGTCTTGAGCAAAAGAAGACACACTTTTCTGGGAAAACACTTTCTAAACAGTCTTGGTGAAATAACACTATGTAGCCCGCGAAAAAATATGCTAATTTATCCAGTCGACGAACTGGACCCCTTCTTAGATTCTGAAATGTCCCCACGTGTTGGCAATCTTTAGGGAGCGATCCATGGTATCACAACGGGCCCAAATGTGGCCTATGTGTGTCGAACACATCGACAGTCATTACAACCTAACCTAACCTAAGCTTGGTTCACAACAAATATTTGACATAGGTGATGTGTAATTTCTTGACACTCAAGTGGCTCATGTTTCATATTTTTTACCAAAAACAAATATGAAGGTAAATAGAAATTTAAACATATCATTCAGTTGGGATGGCCCGATAACCTGTGGAAGTAAAGGACGATGTTAAATCCCATATGCATGCAAACTTAGTTAACCTGCTCATGAAAGCTCATTAGAATACATACATACAAGGGCACGCACAAAAAATTAGAGTCACTATATCTAATACTTGTCTTCGAATAACTTTCATGTTTATTATCCGATTGCGATCAAATTTTCACGGTGGTGTGTCATTACCCTAAGTATCATTCATGCCGAGTATTAAATTTCCAGCTTAATAATGGCCCGATACTCTCAATGACTCAGAACCTGATATGCCATCACCTTTATCACGCCGCACGTTGGGGCGCCTAGAGCAAATTCCGCGCCAAAATTGATTCTTTTTATTTTTAAAATATTGAAGAAAGTTTAAATGCAACTTTAAAGATAACAAAATTTTGCATAATAATCTGAAAGGAAAATAGTCTAGGATATTTGGTTTTCGCATAACACTTATTTAAAGTTAAACTTTCGAACTCGACTTTAAGCAATTCACAGAGTATGTCATTTTAATGTCTGTTCGCAATTGTTTTTCATAAACATGAAACAATTATGGGCATATGTGGCAACTGAAAGTATAAGTTTTGACTTTTCTCAGTTCATTAGTACAAATCAAGTTTTCATAAAAACATTTTGTATATTTTTTTTTAACTTTAAAAAACATGTCAAAAAAACCAAATTTTTTTTGTTATTGATGGACATAAAGAAATTAATCGGGCAAGATCCGTCTTTAAATTTTTTTTTAAAAACAAGATTTAATATTCAACTTTATGTCCTAAAAAAATAAGCTTGCCCTTTTTTGCCTTTTCTGAGAAATTTGAATTTTAGTAAGTGAAGTCATTTCCGAAATTCAAATGTCGCCAGCCCTGGAACCTTAGCGCGCATTTACAATACGAAGCCCTAATGAAAGGCATTAGTCAGCTGTTTTAAGCCCTGGTTTAAACATCTGTTTTGTTTGTTTACTTTCTCGATATTTGCGAGTGGATTAAATTTGGAAACACTTTTCTATAAATAATCATGGAAAATGAAGCAGGTAGTGTTTATTTTGTGCTCGTGACGTGAAATGTGTTGTTTTTAATATGTTTAATATGTTTATACGTATATTTACAAGTGTTTAGAGCTTTCGTGATGTCACTGTGATATTGTCGATAATTTGACAGCCTATGTGTGTATTTAATGCCACAGCAAAGTTTACAAAAATTAAGGTATTTTAGGAATAGAATCGATTTGCTATAGTCGACGAGAACTTTTTGCCATCATGCAAAGCTCGGAGAGTATATTGATGAGAGACAAGTTCGTACACCTGGAGGAAGAGATGAAGCAGCGTACAACATTTGCTGGGGATTATTTGATTGATCTCAAGCGGAAGCTTATTAGATTTATCTCGGAATTTAAACCTCGGTGGACGCGTTCACATAGAGTGGAAGAACGGTTTCTCAGAGTCCATCAAACTTGGCTAGATGGAATCATCTCCTTCGGGTGCGAGCCGAAGCGAGGCCGCAAAGAACTATCTTTTGATGAAAGCAGTAACAGATCAAAGCTTCGAAAAACAAAAGATTTGCGGGACAGTTATTCACAGAGTATGCTAGCTTTTGCAACCGAAGTAGGCAATAGAGAGACTGTTGTAAGATCGCAATGTGCGGACAATCAAATGTCAAAAGAAGAAGCACTAGCTGTCTTGGTCGAGGCTCGATTGTCTCGATTTCAATACAATATTGTTAGAAATTCGGCGCCAGAGAGATTCCCTTCTTACTATGCTGTTCAATCAGCGAAAAAGGAGTGCTATCCACCAAAAGAGAGCATTCGTGTTAGTGAGACAGTGGCAGAAGTGAGCCTTCAAGCTCTTCTGAACCATACCGCGCAGCGCCTTGCGCTTTTAAAAAGTAGCGAGATCCAGCTGTTGAGCTTAAGCCAGAGAAAACGGATTTGTCTTTTCACAAAGTGGGGATTCGATGGAAGCTCAGGACACAGTTCCTATAAGCAGGCGTTTCATGGCACAGATACCAGCGATTCCTCGGTTTTCATTACATCCATTGTGCCAATTATTATGAGATGTGAAGACGTGGTTATTTGGCAGAACCCTCGACCCGACTCTACACGGTTTTGTCGACCTTTAAAAATTGAATTTGTGAAGGAAACACCCAGTGTTTTGCTGGCAGAAAATGATAGAGTCGAGAATGAAATTCAGCGACTTATTAATATGGTGATACAAGTTGAAGGCGCTGAAGTTGAAGTTAGCCATCAGCTAGTTCTTTCAATGATTGACGGAAAAGCTTGTAATGCATTGACGGAGACGACATCAACATTTAAGTGTTACTTTTGCGGAGCAACAAGCAAACAATTCAATAACATTGATGAAATGTTGATAAAAGAAGTGAAAGCAGAGAATTTAAAATTCGGGCTTTCAACTTTACATGGATGGATTCGGTTTTTTGAATGCCTTCTGCATTTGTCCTATAAATTGCTTATAAGAAGGAGGCAAGCCAGATCGGTGGAGGACAAAGAAATTGTTGCCAAGACAAAAAATCGAATTCAGAACGAATTCAAGGAAAAACTAGGCTTACTGATTGATCTCCCGAAACCTGGATTTGGCAGTAGTAATGATGGTAACACTGCAAGGCGATTTTTTCAAAATGCAGAATTGTCTGCAGAGATAACAAAGATAGACATCGGTCTGCTTGAAAGAATGTACACTATATTAATAGTTGTTTCATGCAACCATGATATTAATGTGGACAAATTTAAAAATTACGCCTTAGAGACTGCAAGGCATTTCGTAAATTTGTACCCTTGGTATAATATGTCGCCAACTTTACATACATTTTTTATTCATGGCCCGGAAATAATTAAGTATGAGTTGCTCCCAATTGGCCAATTAACCGAGGAGGCCCAGGAAGCACGAAACAAAGATTTTAAGTTTTACCGAGAACATTTTTCGAGAAAATGCAGTCGGGAAAAGTGCAACCTCGATGTTCTGAATAGAATGTTAATTACCTCGGATCCTTTAGTATCGAGGCATTACAATAGTCAGGAAAAAAAATAAATCAAATGCCAAAATCAGCTTTAGATTTATTACAAAATGTACCTGAGGTTAAAGAGGAATACTCTAATTTAAGCGATTTTTTGGAACGTAGCGATGAGGAATAACGAAAAAAAAAATTGTTGAATTAAGAATTTTTACAAAATAAATGAACATTCCACTAAATATTTGTAACTTTTAAGTTTTTTTGTAATACTTTAATTCTCTTAAAAAGATGTCATCAAAATATTTTTCCTATAGGGCTCCGCTGAATTATGGCGCGATTTTGACTTTTTCGCCCCACTGTGCGCCGGTTCTTATTCAAAATAAATGAATGTTGAATCCGTGTTCAACGGCCGGATGAATGTTACTGCATAGATTTAAGTATTTCCATTATTTTCACTCATAACATTTCTCGCTATGAGGCAGCTCATGACTACTTTAAAATAAATTCCACGTTGCCTATGCAACGTTTAAGATTATCTAAAAATATACACACATCGTCTAGCATGTGTTGTTAAAATTAACTCTTATTTCTTAGACAGCCTGTAATGCTAAGAAAGAACCCTGCAATGTATTTCTTGGACACAACGGAAATATAAGCTCTACGAAATTTCTAAATAAACGTCATTCACTTCAAACTTTTGTTTGATTCACCAGCTACCCTCTGTTTCCCTGGTCTATGTACTAGTTCCGACAAATATATTTGGAGACAGTTTGACTGCATTCATTCAATCTCCACATTGAGATCCGTTTATTTTAAATTTTTTTGATCAAATTATATTTTGAATTTATAATATCTATTCAAATGATAATGGTTTAATGAAGTGATTAGTAGTTTTCACAACTCACATTTCAATCTTTCTCTTAGCTTTTTTTTATTTTTACTTAATAAAATAGACGAGCGCACAACTTAACTCTTCCACGAATTGTGCGGTATTTCGCACTCAAGCTGTTACGTCAATTTACTCTCTCTCTCTTTGTCTTATTTCTGATACTTGACTTGTCAGGGCTACAGACTATATGCGAATTATCAGGGTTACAAACTATCATTCCTACGTTCGGCCATCCGACAAGTAATTCGTCTCGAATAAAGTGCTCCAGTGTTTCATAAACTAGGCAACCGTGTTTGTTTTATTATTTTGTATATGCCCCTGATTCCAACGCTTTACAAAGCGCATTGACCCACTCGTCTTCCCGCTGTGCTTTTTTGATACAATATTTTAATGAGTCTTAACTCGTCAACGTGTCTCATCTTTGTATCCTATCTGTGTTCGATTTCATTTTCAAAGTCTTGAAGTAATATGGCACATCTTGCAACTCTTGTCTTAACGTCTTTTTTTTTTAAATCGTCATAGCGAATATTTTTCTTCAGCTGGCGATTTTTTGCGACTTATGTATGTATTCAACTGGATGGGAAGATTGTTCGACAGAATCCTTCTTCATCAGAACTGAACCATATCCATGCATACTTGTATCGCAATGAATCTCTGCTATGCTCTTTTCATCAAACAGTCGAAGGACTGGTGAACTAGACAATCGTGACTTTAGTTCATAAACCGATGCTAATTCCTTTTCCTCCATTTAAAAGTGGCAGTAACTTTCAACACATTTGTTAACGGTCTAGCTTTCGTAACGAAATTTTTAACAAATTTGCGAGAGTAGGAAGCTAATCCTAGAAATCGCTGGAGTGCTTTCTTATTGTGTGGACTAGAAAAGTTATCTACTGAGATCTCTTCTTTTGATGGTGTAATCGATCCGTTTTTTATAATATACCCGAGAAAAGTTACCTCTCTTTTCAAAATTTGGCATTTCTCCCACTTTATTTTAAGGCCTTAAGTTCCAGCTAACTGTAAAACTGCTTTCAATTTCGTTCTTTGACGGGATAGTTATATCATACATATATAATATGAGTGTACCCTTGTCTATGAGTGATCTCAAAACTGCGAAGATAATATAACTCATGAAAACTGCTGGAGAATTCGAAATTCCAAATGGTACAATGCAAAATTCGTTCTGTCCGTTTTGTGAGACGAAAGATGTGTACTTTCTAGATTCTTCACTTACTGGGACATAAAAAATCCACTATGCAAATCTTACGTTGTGAACACCTTTGCCCCTGAAACCTATGTAAAACATCATCTATCGTAGCCATTGGGAAATTGTCACGGATAATCTTCTCATTTAATTTGCGATAATCGCAACAAAGTTTTTTGGTGCCGTCTTTCTTTGATACAAGCTCAACGGGAGAAGCAAACTCTGAGACACTTGGCGAATTATACCCTCTTCAAGACAATCCTTCACTTGCTCGTCTACTATTTCTTGTTCGCTTAAAGGTAATCGTCTGGGTCTCTGGTAAATCGGAACTTCATCAGCAAGCATAATTTTCATATCTACTGGACTAATGTTTGGCTTCACCTACTTATAAGACTTTAAAGCTTTCTGTACGATTGGTTTAAGGTCTACATCGAGATGTCGCATATAAAGCTGTGACTTCTCTTCGGTACTCATTATTAATAGCTGTCTGAAGTTATCCTGTAATACCATTGATCAATTTTGTTTTAGATTTTTGCCACGTCTGCCTCCGCCCCGGAAATTGAAATACAAAATCTCGAAATCGAATAACAAGAGCACCTTTAATGCTATCGTCCTGTCCTGCAAATTTTATTCAAATCGGATGATAAGAGCGATAGTTATTCAACTAACAATGTTACGGGCAAAAGGAAGAAGAAGAGACACTAGCGACCTCTGTGTTTATTAACTTATCTTCGTGGTGGCGCCATCTATTGAATGGTATGCAACATTGAAAAACAATCTATAGTAAACGCTTTGCACTCAAAATGTATAGGGTCTCCTACTGTCGAGCTAGTTCCACTGTAGCTTACTGCATTTTTTAAATTATGTATTCCGTCTTTCCATAAAATAAAAGCTAACACCATTGCAATGCATTGGAACTCAGGGTCACAGGGTCAAGCACGTCATTGCCTATAATTCCGACAAACAAGGTATCTTCTTCATGAACAACGTGGAAACACATTTCGATTGGAATGAGGTCCAACTCAGTGTTTATTTTAAAAGAACCCTTTCCCTTTTTCTGATCATTTTCCTCGGACTTCTCTTTCGCTTTTTTTTCCTTAGGCAACGCTATCTTTTCGTACACCTTCAATTTTTCGCGCAAATATTTTAAATTTTGCTTGATATAAAATATTTTTATTTACTTTTGAATCGGGCATGCCTTCTATAATATAGTCAATTACGCTTTCATCGTCTATCTTACTTTTAAATTCATGACCAACCAATTGTATAGTATTATTTGATTAAAGTCTATTTCGATTGTTTCTTTCTGTTTTCTAGCAATTCATGAGCCTGTTTAGAAGATAGTTTGATACAAAATTCATCTCTTTGTCCCTTTTTTAACGATTCCCAATCATTTAAACCGTCTTTGCTATTTACAAAAAATTTTGCAGCTACTTTCAGTAACTGCCAGCCGTAAATAAATTTTTGTAAATCATTCCATTGAATAGCTTTCAATTTCTCTTAACCAATCATCAGTACCTGAACTGCTGTTACCTTCAAATGTTGTCAAGGAATCTTTGACGTCCTTCAAAGTTAACGTCGTGGTGTTGCTGGAGTTCGCCATTCTCTCTTGAACTCTTGTTGCTCTGTACTGAGTTCTTTTGTGTTAACTTGTTCTGTATTAACCTCCTCTGAACTATCTGCTCTGTATTGAGTTCTTTTGTGTTAACTTGTTCTGTATTAACCTCCTCTGAACTATCTTTATCAATAATATCCGCAATTGGATCTTCGTACATAAAGCAGTCGTTATTATGGTTTGATCTGAAGTACTCATACAATGTTTCACGCAACTGAGCCTTAATGCCTTTCGAGGATAATCCTATCTCTGATAATTTTGCTTTTAGGTCTGATACTTTCAGTTGTGCGATCTCATCGTACAGCATTATAAACTGAGTTCTTATTTTAGGATTAATAAAATTGATTACACTAAGTCACTTAAAAATATTTTAAGCCTGTTCGTTTCTGCTCCTCACTTACTCGATACCTTCTGTTAACGCTTCTCTGTTATCGTCGTGACGCTGTTAACTCTGCCAGATTCTGGTAACGCTTCTCTGTTAGCTCTCTGCTCTGCTGTCTCTGTCTTCTTTCGTTGCTTTTGTCTAATTGCTTTCTGCCATCTGAATCTGTACACGATGCTCTTCTTTGACGTCGCTTGCCGAACGGAAAATGCCGTTTGTCGCTAGCTGCTTTTCTCGTTTGTCACTTGTACGCACCGATCTTCTGTCGCCGCTTGCTGAACGGATGATGCCGTTTGTCGCTCGCTGCTTCTTCTCGTAGCCCTCTGCACGTTTCAAAGGATGCCTGCATGTACACGTGCCAAAGCCAACTTGGTGATTGAATTTACACGATGTGTATGCGCACTTAATGTTTTGCCGCACAAATGTAACGCTTTTACTTCACGCCGAACATGCTTTTGCGTATCGGTAAAAAGCGTCTCTTTACCAAAAAAAATCTTCGGTTGAGCCCCCAAGTTGTAGTATGAGATCCGTTTATTTTAAATTTTCTCGACCAAATTGTATTTTTAGTATATAATGTTTATTTAAATCAGCATTGGCACGCCGTAGACTCACAACGGGACCTCGGCTCACAACGCATTTTATTTGTAGAGCAAATCCCATACGAACAGCTCACTGTTCTGCTCACTCAGTATCACTGTTGCCAACTTGTCCCTTCTCCGGACAGATCTGTCCTGTTTTTAAGAACTTTAAACAATTTTTAAATTAAATGAGAAAGCTTAATCCAAAAACTGCTTTTGTATTTTGTGTGCATTTGGGGTTACATATTTTAGCAATTTTTTAACTTTTCCTACCTCTTCTCTTTATATAACTTTCTAATATTATTTTCAAATCTGTCCCTTTTTTAACGGTCAAACATTGGCAACGCTGCTCAGTATAGCCTTGTCCCTGAAAAACAATGACATCGACTGAGGGCCGCGGAGAAGGTGTAAAATATTTTGTGATCTTTCTTGCAGCTGGCTCTGCGCACAACGATGGTTGTTGTAGATTTTGTTGTAGAGCTCACTTGTCGAATTTGGCTGCCCACCACTGATTTAAATGATAATGCGAATTATGAGGGTTAAAAACTATCATTCCTACACACATATCCTCAAAAGTTTACGCCTTGCTGGTTTCATGTCAACTCTGGATTTGAAGCAAAGCTATTGGCAAATGACCATTGCAAGGGACAGTAAGAAATGTACTGTGTTTACTGTGCCGGATTGAGGGTTGTTCCAGTCGCGAGTAATGCCATTCGGTATGCACTCTGCCTGCGCGACGTTTCAACGAGCTTCGGATACAGTGATTAGGGAAAGATGGAGCCTCACGAGGAAAGTATTTTACCGGATAAGAGTGGAAAGTTGTAAATTAAATAGAAAAAATATGTAATTATTTCAGAAAAAGGCTGGTATATCTGAAGCAAGGGATAAGCGAAGAGGGAATTTTTACCGATCCCGACAAAATTCGAGGCAATCTGGAACCTCAACGCCCAGACTGGCTTGAAGGAGTTGCGTCAATGTCTTGGAATGGCATCCTGGTACCGGTGTTTTGTACCAAACTTTGCAACCTTGGTGCAGCCGATGACGTCACTCAGTGGTTTAATATTGATCGAAAGTCCCACAGGCCGAATCGCACGATGGGCATTGAAATTTCAGTAGTTCCAATTCGTTGTCCATTATCGCAGAGGTAAGTTCAACATGGTGGCTAATGCGCTCTCAAGGCCTCCCCTGGAGATTTGCCATGATGCTTTCACGGCGTGAGGAAAAATTATTGCCTTTAACACACCCTGTCATATACTAATGTCTCATGAAGGATAAAAATAGCAATAACAATAATAACAACAACCGTAAATTTATTCGATTTTTCAATATAAATAAGCAAGAAATGTAATAAAATAAAATGGTTTGAATATCCACGCCAAGCGATGAAGTTGAAACGGTTACTATACATCACTGCTGTATGAAATACTATCGGTGTCTTGCTCTAACACAGTGCAAAGAACGCCTGGCACGCTGACTAATTTGTATACAAATCGGTCAACTTATCGGTCTCAATATCTCGAGAACCAAGCGGAAAATCAAATAAATTTTATTTAATTTTTTCGTCTCATTTCGACGTGTTCTAACGGAATCCATCGTCAGATCTTGTCGCACCGGAAACCGTAATCTTGCCCAGTTTTCAAAATGCCTTTAAGGCTTGGAGAAGTGTTTTTTGCGAATAATTTTAAAAGTATTACTATTGCAATCAGCTTTACGCTGTCTGTACTATTTCTGGCTATGTATCGATATTCCAGATACTCGATATTTTGGATTCAAATGTTCGATATTAGATAGATATAATCCACATATTTATGAAAAAAAAAACAAAATACTTACTATTGATACTACGATAAGTATTTTATAAGTACTATGTTTTACATGTTAAATCAGCAAACACCATATATCAAAGGATAGTTATAAGCGAATAATGTATTGAGTATCGGGTCGCAAGTACGTTTACACTGAGCAGTCATGAATTCTTCAATTTGCAAAGTCAGAAGTTGCCCCTTGTTTTAACTGCACTGAGAATACACAACATGTCAGAAAGGCGGAGCTGCCAGATAGATAACTTAAAAATTGTCTACTTTCCCTCTGCCCAATACAAGTCCCAAAGAGCGACCATCCACCATATACAACCAATCGACGGGATGGTCCCATAGTTTTAAGCGTACCGATTTTTGCCGGTTTGTTTCACCATCTGGGTAGGATGGTACGAAAACGGTGGAGCACCACACGTTCCTTGTCGATTTATACTCGATTATTTTTAAGTGCAACACAGGAATTGTGTCATTCGTGATCGCTTGGCATTGTAGTGTCCTGCTGCTATAAAGTGATCTCCAAGTGAGTTAAAAAACTGCGTAAACTCACCTTCTGCTATGGTAAAGCTTAAGTAAGAGTAATTTAGTAACCATTGTCTAGTTTTATGTTTATAGATGTGGCCTGAAGGTAGTTTTCAGCAAATTCCTTATGGCAGTGGTACTTGATACGGTTTTAAATTAAAATACCAGTGCCACCATGTGCTTTACCACCGGGATGATTTGTTCCCAAGAATAAGTAGTCTCGTAATTTAAAATTATGCTTGTTTGTAAGGTGTGTTACTGAAAGTAGCATAACGTCGATATGTTTGTCGAGAAGTAATTGAGCTAACTCAAGTTTATGCTGTGAAACGCCATTAGAATTCCACATACATAGATATACGTAGGGATTATTTTGATTGTTGTGATACCAGCGTTTGTTTCAAAAGATTTTGGTTTCTCATTAAATCTTGCCTGGTTGTCCACATAAATGCCATGAACTCCATAAGGCTTTGCTGCAGACTAAATAATATTGCTTCAGAATTGCTTTGTTGCTGCTCCGTTGGATGATACTGCTTTGCCGTGTTGGGTTCCAAATGTGCTGCTTGTGAGAACGGTATATTTGAGGCAGGGGTTCTAGTCCTGATTTTAACGTGTTTGCAAATGTCACGTATTTTGTTAAGTTTTCGGGGTCAAATGAGGATCTGGCTGCAGTCGAAAAAAAGACGTCTTGGTTTAGTTTGGATGATATAAACGGTACGTTCTGGGAGTGCGCAGTAGTCAATTACTGGTGATGTCGACCTTTCATCTCCTTATATATTGGGCAACCTTTGTAATGAGCTGTGTGATTACCACCGAGGTTGCCACACTTTTTTGTGGTGGGGTCTTCTTTATCCTTTGCGGAGTGCGGATTCGTGAAGCTCTCCGCAAACTACACACACCGTACGCAGTGTACACTGTACAGTACTTTCTTGTATGGTCATATTCTTGACAATTGATACATTGTACCGGGCTTTTGCGTTTATTTGGTTTTCTTACAGTGATTCTACGGGGCAATGGAAACTGAAGTTTGTATATTGAGTGCACTTTGATATTCTTTAGAGACTTGTCTTCTTGTCTCTGTTTAGGATGATGGAAACTGTCTTAACGCTAAATCCATTCTCTTGCAGCGCTATAGTTATTTCTCCAGGTGTTACGTCAGGCTCAATACCCTTCAGTACCTTGCTGCTTTTGAGTTGTTACGTAAAGAAGTTATTTTTACTGTCGTTTAGATACTCGACAATACTCTATAATTATCTTTGGACTTCGTAAGGACTTTTGTTTCTTGAATGTTGCCCTCTACAAGGAGGATTATGCAAAAATTGTCCGCCCCACTAAGTTGTAGGTATAATTTTGTTAAAGGGGTGACTTCTCTTTCGTATCTAGGCTGGAATTGCCATGGATAATTTTTTGCTTGGAGTTTAGAGGCTCAAATTTCTTCTAATTTGAAAGTAGCGACCCATACCAGTCTGCACAGCCGGACCCGTTTTTGGTTTTTGTTTTGATTTTTGTTTTTTTATGTTGTTGTTAATGGCGGAGTTGCGGCTTAAGCATGCAGTTGATGTCATAATTCAATGATCCGCTTGCGTTGCAGATATCGCTTTGGGTATTGTAGCCGTTAACGCGTTGTTGATGACGTATACTGTATCAGTTGTAGTAGTAACTACTGAGGTCATTGTATTTGTTGTTGGAGCGTGTGTCAAAATTAATGCTCTCACCGGTGCTGGAGAGCTTCACTGCGAGCTCTATGAACTGGAGTTTGCAGAGGGGAGAGCTAGAACGTGCTCTCTGACCATCAGCGGACAAGAGAGCTGAATAAAGTACGAGTAGAACCCATTTCTCTGGTCGAAAGAGCTTTTTCGCTCTTTTCTTAAGCATTGCTCATTTTGCACGATTTGTTTGTGGCACTTCTTAAGATTTTATTATTTTTCACCTTGTGTTATTAATAATAACTGATGTTAGAGTTATATACAGCGTTTTAGCGCTATTGCTGTATTACCCAAGCGGGTATTAAAAGGCGGGTATTTCTAAAATCCTTAAAAACGGAGCTATGGGATATAAAGCTAAAGCCCTAATTCGTTTATTCAATTGTTCGAAAAGTAGAATTTTTTTTTTATATATTTTTATTTTATTATTTTTTTAAAAGCTGAACTTTTATTTTGTATTATTATTATTATTATTATTGTTATTTTTATTATGGGGTTGCACAGTGGGTCGAATAGCTCTTCTAGCAGAATTTAATTAATAACTCTAGTAAATTAATAGATATTTCAATGAAACTTTGTACGTACAGTTTTTAATTCATTTTACGTATATTCTCTAAATTTCAATGTCCTACGTTAGGTGTTTCCCATAGCTCCCATACAAATGTTAAAAGATCATATTAAACAATATAAATGTTCGCATTTTTTTTTACACTCCCAGAGTATTTACATATAAAGATAATCTCTCTCACTTTGCAAATACAAACATACATAATGTAAAAACTGTTTCTGCTAATTCACCGACGGTGAAAACTTACACATCAACAACAACAAAACACATAATAGGGCTATTCAACACTCAAGCATAACTGCGATCATTGCAATTCTGTACCTTAGAATTCCCAAGTGGTAATTCTTGAGTTACAGGGCATAAATACGGCAGAAATTTGCTTAGAATAGTCAGCAAAAAACGGTTCTGATGATAGAGACGTGGCGTCTCTTGAAACAGCTGTATACCGAGCCACTTGCTCCTTGCTATTCACTTAGTAAAGGCTTATGTTGTATTGTTGTTGTTGTACAATTTGTAGTATAATTTGTTAACAATTGTCAACATTTGTTGTCAAACAAACATTGTTAATCATAATTGTATGATGAATAGAGAATCATGTCATTTCGACATAATTATCTAACTTCGACCTCGAGTCAGCTAAACCATTTAAATTTAAAACATTTAAATTAATACAAATTTTTTTTTAATTTTTGAGTGTTTTGTATATTTTTTCATTTTAACAAATGAGTTTGTTTGCTACATATTATTCGCTACTATTATTCGGAATCTGAAGATTCAGAATTATTATTTAAATATGGGAAATTGATTAGAAGACCAGCAACAACTTTATCAAATTTAATAGATTTGACCGAATTTTTTGACATTTTAGACAATGATGTTATTAGTGGATCAGAAGACACAAGTATTGCGTGCATAACATCTTCCATTGTATTACATCTATTGTTCTTTCGAGAATGATTCTCCCGTATATTCCGGCAATCCTTATTCCTGGCTTCAAGGGCTTCTTCAGATATCATGCCAATAGGAAGACCCACATGCTTTATGATGTCTGCACCATGAATTAATATCTTATGGACAGATGATGGCATATAAAACCATGGATACAAGTCGACAAACATTTCAGCTCATTTCATGGCATATGAACTAAATGCACCGATATTGATTTCATATCCACAAGTTAATGCACGTAAAATGACACTAAAATTATAAATGAGTGCCTTGCTAACTCCTGTGATGCGTGATACAAAATCAGGTTGGCTGAAAAATCGTCTAGCTGTATTACCATTGTTGGTGTTGCCACTACCAGCCATTGGTATGTCCACTAATATGCCCATTTCTTTCCTTAGCTCTAAATGTATTTTTAATTTTCTAGCTTCCACCTCCAACTTATCTGCGCCGCGAACTTGACATTTTTTAATTGAAAGTCTGTAGGATAAATGTAAAACACATTCAAAAAATCTAATCCACGCATGAAGACTAGATAAGCCATATTTCAATAGATCTGAGTCAACCGGGTAACGTTTTACCAAATTCAAATTGTTCATATCTTTAGGTACTGCTCTACAAATTCCACATGTCTGGGTGGATGCTTCTGCTAGAACGCCAAATGTTTTACCATCCAGCATCGTCAGATGAAATTCATGGAGTATGGTATATGAGCTGGTATGTGTTGGCTTATTTGTTGTCCTGCTTTCTCATCTGTATTAAACGTCGCAACAATTTTTGAAGCCGTTCGCATTCCAGATTTATACAAGCTGGAGCTTGTAGCCACCATCAAGTTGCTTGCTTCATAAGAGTAGACACTTGTTTGATCTGCGCCTTAGGGCACAAATCACCAAAATCCTTTTTAGGTCGACCAATATATGATGTTGAAGTGAAGTTTTATAAAATGAGCGGCATATCAAGCCATTTCTGATTTTTTTTCTCAAAAAACTTAGTGTTGTAACGGCAAGCCTTCCATTTCTCTGAAAGCCTGCTTACAAAATTAGCCAATTTTTTATTAACTTCGTTAATATCGTTGTCAGATAAGTTTCTGTTCTTCAAAATTGTGCCAAATACATATTCATTTAGCACCAACAATTTCCTTGATACGACACTTTCGCCAAGCCACATGCAAAACAGAAAGCGCTTTGGGACTGACATTTCACCTAAAAAGTGCAATAGACCTTAGAGTTGGACGTAGTTGGTTATCATTTTGGATATTTTCACACCACAAGAACTCACACTTTACATAAATACTAAAATTAGCTTGAATACGATTGAATAACGTTAGTTACAGTTCAATCAATACAGTAAAACGCTCAAAAACAATTCTTGCTAAGTCAACTTACAAATAACACATTTTTAAGCTACACAGGAAAAGACGGGCCACGAACATACGATTTGTATTTAGTACAAACCTTATTTTAAGGGAAACAAAAGTTATTTATATCAATATACTTAAATATATCCCTTTTTTTTGACAATTTAAAACGAATCCCAAACAACCTCAAATCTTTGCGTGGACACGTGCCGCAAATATGTTAAGTTTCAAAGCTCGCAGCCGATCAGAGATGCACTTAAAAGCTCATTCAAAAGCTTTTTTAAGCTTTGCAGAGTGTAACCAATTAAATAAAAACAAAACTAAACGAAATATTTATATTTAAAATATATACTTTTATTCTGCAAGATTTTAGATTGGATCCACTGTGGGTCGGGTGCAAAAACTGCATGGCAAAGTGTTTGATCGGCTTTAACCTGGCAAAGCTCAGTTTGATCCATGCAGTCATGCACCAAGCATCTCACTGCATCCACGTGGCGGCCCCGGGTACTCTCATCACCCGACGGACTACTTGCCAAGGTGAGCAGGCAGAAATTCAGCACGCGTCTGTTCCCGAGTTCGGCGGCGTTCTGGTTAGCGTCTATTGCACATTGGACGGCTAGACAGATGTCTTTCCCAGGATCGGATGACAAAAAAGAAGGTCCGACCGCTGATGACCAAAGCTTTCCAACACCTCAGTAACCAGATTGAACCCCTGGCAAAATGGCTGTTGGGCTTATGTTGCTGTTACCTCCGTCCTTTTAAAACTTGGCGAGTAAGTACGTAAGTACGTAATCGCAATCAACCTTCGTGGTGAACGGTCGTGTTATTTTACGCGCTCCGGAAAGCGCTACAACTGTGGACATAGTGACAGTCAATAAAAGATAAATAAATAAATCATTAAAGTGTATTCGAGTAATACAGCAATAGCGCCAAGATGCTGTACAGTGTACATAACTTCAACACCAGTTGTTATTATTAACACATGTGAAAAATTAATAAAAACATAAAAGGTGCCACGCACAAATCGTGAAAAATGAGCAATGCTCAAGAAAAAGAGCGAAGAAGCTCTATCGACCAGAGAAATGGGTTCTACTCGTACTTTTCAACCCGTGATACCGAATTGCAGCGTAACTCAGCTCTCTTGTCCGCTGACGGCCAGAGACCACGCTCTTGCTCTCCGGCTCTATCCACTGTAACCTCTAGCTCGCAGTGCAGCTCTCCAGCACCGGTGGTCGCATTAATTTCGATACACACCGCTCCAACAACAAGTACAATGACCTCAGTAGTTACTACAATCGCAGCAACAACAACAACTGCAACTGTATCCGTCATCAACAACGCGTTAACGGCTACAATACCCAAAGCGATTTCTGCAACGCAAGCGGATCATTCAATTATGACAACAACTTCAAGCTCAAGCCCATCGCCGCCAAGAACAACAACGTAAAAAACAAGAATCAAACAAAAACCAAAAACAGGTCCAGCTGTTCAGACTGGTATGGATCGCTACATTCAAATTAAAAGAAAGTCGGGCCCCCTAAACTCGAAGCCAAAATTTATCCATGGCTACTCAAGCCTAGATACAAAGGAAAATCCAATTTACAATCACAAGTTTAAGATTCTGGCAGACAACTCTGACGATCTGACCTCTGAAGCTGGCGAAGGTGATAAAAGAAAGCCAATGCCACCCCCTATATATATCCGAGAGAAAAGCTCCAATGCTCTATTAAACAAAATTATAGAGCTTATTGGGGAGCAAAACTCCAATTGAAGTCCGAAGATAATTATAGAGTATTGTCGAAGTTTCTAAACGACAGTAAAAAGAACTTCTACACGTACCAACTAAAAAGCAGCAAGGAACTTCAAGTCGTACTGAAGGGCATTGAGCCTGACGTTACACCTGAAGAAATAATTAAGGCGCTACAAGATAAAGGATTTAGCGCTAAGACAGTTTTCAACATCCTAAACAGAGATAAGAAACCGCAGCCGCTATTCAAGGTAGAAATTGAACCTGAAAGCAAGTCGTTAAAGAACAACGAAGTGCTCCCAATATATAAACTTCAGTTCTTATTGCATCGTAGAATCACAGTAGAAGAACCACATAAACGCAAGGGACCGGTACAATGCATGAATTGTCAAGAATATAGCCATACAAGAAAATACTGCACACTGCGTTCGGTGTGTGTAGTTTGCGGAGAGCTTCACGACTCTGCACACTGCCCAGTGGACAAAGACGACCCCACCACAAAAAAATGCAGCAACTGCGGTGGTAATCACACTGGTAATTACAAAGGATGCTCAATATATAAGGTGATGAAAAGTCGACTCCATCACCGAGTGACCACTGTACATCCCCAAAAACGTACCGTTTACCCCATCCAAATTAACCCCAGATGTCTTCTTTTCGACTGCAGCCCGATCCTCTTTTGGCCCCAAAAACGTGACATTCGCAAACGCGTTAAAATCAGGACTGGAGCCTCCTGCCTCAAATATACCGTTTTCACAAGCAGCACATTTGGAACCCAACACGGCAAAGCAGTATCAACCAACGGAGCAGCAACAAAGCAATTCTGAAGCAATATTATTTAACCTGCAACAACGCCTTATGGACTTCATTGCATTTATGCGGACAACCATGCAAGATTTAATGCGAAACCAAAATCTTTTGATACAAATGCTGCTATCACAACAATCAAAATAATCGATGGCTTCCCTACGTATATCTATGTGGAACGCTAATGGCGATTCACAACGTAAACTTGAGTTAGCTCAATTTCTTCTCGACAATCATATCGACGTTATGCTACTCTCAGAAACACACCTTACAAACAAGTATAATTTTAATCTACGGGGCTACTTGTTCTACGGAACAAATCATCCCGATGGTAAAGCACATGGTGGTACTGGTATGCTGATTAGAAACCGCGTCAAGCACCACTGCCATAAAGAATTTGCTCAAAACTACCTACAGGCCACATCTATAAACATAAAACTAGACAATGGTAACCAACTTACTCTAGCCGCCGTATACTGCCCCCCTCGCTTTAACATAACTGAAGGTGAGTTTACGCAGTTTTTTAACTCACTTGGAGAACACTTTATAGCAGCAGAAGACTACAATGCCAAGCACAAGCACTGGGGATCTCGACTCGTTAACCCAAAAGGAAAACAGCTTTACAATGCCGTTATTAAAGCTAACAATAAGATACACCACGTTTCTCCCGGTAGACCAACATACTGGCCAACAGATTCCAAGAAACTACCTGATTTAATTGACATTGCAATTACTAAAAATATTCCTCGAAGTCTGATAAGCGCCGAATGTCTTTCAGATCTCTCATCTGATCACTCACCTGTTCTAATAAAACTACTTCGACAAACAGAGTCCGTTGATCAACCAATTAGACTGACTTCGCAAAAAACCAATTGGCTTCGATACAAAAAATATACTAGTTCACATATGGATCTAAAAACTCCTTAATGTTGAAGCTGACATCGAACACTGTGTAAATACACTGGAGTCCGTCCTCGTCACCGCAGCTCGTATTGCAACACCTGAAACTACACAAGTACTACACATCCAAAAGAAGTAAAATCTAGAAATCGAACAGCTCGTCAAAGAAAAGCGACGATTACGTCGTGAACGGCCATTTTACAGATCGCCTTCCGCACGGCAAAGTTATAAAGACGCCACACGTAAACTCACCAAAGCCTTAAAGCTGGAAGAAGCATATGCTCAACGCCGTTATATAGAGAAATTATCAACATCTTGTAAAAAACACTTACTATGGAGAGCTCACCCCACCCTTTCTCCACCGACAGAAACCGTGATGCCCATCAGAAACTCCGTAGGCGGTTGGGCCCGCAGCGATGAAGATAGAGCCAGCACATTTGCGGCTCACCTACAAAATGTGTTCCAACCAAATTCCGCAACAAATGCGTTTACACTACCAACATTAAGAAGAAGTGACTCTCAGCCTCAACATGCACCAATCGAGTTTCGTCCAAATGTGATCGCCAACACCATCAAAATGCAACTGGACCCCAAAAAATCTCCGGGCTGCGATCTAATAACCCCTAAAATGATTATTGAGCTCCCATATTGTGCAGTATGCGCTGTCGCATAACTCTTCAATGCTATCACAATGCTAGGCCACTTCCCACAGAGATGGAAAAATTCGGTCATTATAATAATACCGAAACCAGGAAAGGATCACATTGTCCCGTCGTCATACAGACCTATGTATAAGCCTATTATCGTGTCTATCAAAGCTCTTCGAAAAATGTCTGCTGAATCAGATAAATCCATTTATAAGACTCCACTACAAAATCCCATCGCATCAATTCGGCTTTCGGGAAAAGCACGGAACTATTGAGCAGGTCAACCGCATAACATCAGAAATACGAAACGCCTTCGAAAATCTAGAATATTGCACAGCAATATTTCTAGATATCTCTCCAGCATTTGACAGAGTCTGGTTAGACGGCCTAATGCATAAAATTAAATCAACGCTTCCAAATAACACACACAAGCTTCTAAGATCATATCTCTACGATAGAAAATTTGCAGTCAGATGTAACACAGCTTTATCTAACGATCACACCATTGGAGCCGGAGTTCCACAAGGCAGCGTACTTGGGCCGACACTATACGTCCTCTACACAGCAGACAATTCAGCAAGCAGGGAACTAACAACTTCTACCTTCGCTGATGATACAGCTATTCTCAGCCGCTCAAAATGCCCAATGCAACTGCGCAATTGGCTCTTCACCTGGTTGACGTAGAAAAATGGCTATCCGACTGGCGCAGACACATCGAAGCAAAGAGAACACATTTAAAACTAAAAGCCAACAGTCTTCACTGTTCACCTTAGAGAAAAATGTCTAAGGTGCCGACGCCGGCTAACCAGAGCAAGACGTCGAGGGAACTTCACCACAGAGCATGCCTAGAACAGAAAGGCTAAAATTTATCTGAACATCGCTATCAAAAAGAGTAAGCTAGAAAGATGGAAAACACTGTGCGATGACATCAACACTGACCCTTGTGGCTTAGGATACAAGATCGTCATGAAGAAGCTCAGGGCAAACATTGGAGTTTCCCATCTGGCGGAATAGAAAATGGACAACATTGTCCAGACGCATTTCCCCGGTGGAGCTTTTTACCCACAACGAGCTTGCGAAAGCGGCTAAGAGTCTGAAAAATGGTAAAGCGCCAGGACCTGATAACGTGCCGGCAGAAGTGCTCAAAGCTATATCAGAATGACGTTCCCAAATACTGCTTGATATGTATAATGAGTGCATTCGAAGTGGAACATTCCCCAAGTTCAGGAAGGTACAACGGTTTGTGCTGAGAAGCAAGGGATAGGGTGACCCCGAAACTCCGTCAGCCTACCGACTGCTCTGTATGCCCAATACAGCTGGGAAACTCTTAGAAAGACTTATTAAGCCGCGCTTGGCGGCAGCAGTTGAAAATGCTAGAGGTCTCTCTCCGAAACTACTTCTAGCAACTTTGGACGTGAAAAACGCCTTTAACAGCGTCAGATGGGCCGACATGATCAAGGCACTAAAAACTAGATTTCGAGTGCCTGGATACTTGATGAACTTCATACACAGCTACCTCGAAAATCGAAGTATACTATACCATACCACCGCAAATGAAAAGTATATTCAAGTCACAGCCGGCGCAGCGCAGGGATCTATACCTGGACCAGATTTATGGAACATAGCCTACGACGAGGCTCTCCGCATAGAAATGCCAGACGACACATTCCTTTTCGGATACGCAGATGACATTGTGGCAGTTACTTAGAAGTGGACATGAGGATACACTAGAGTACTATTATAACGCAAAAGGTTATAAAATACTTGGGAATGAGACTTGACTCAAAGCTAACTTTCCAAGCGAAGCTTAGTCACGCGACAACGAAATCTGCCGTTGCCACACGATCTCTGAGTAGGCTTATGGCAAATGTAGGCGGACCCGTGCAATGCAGGCGGAAGCTACTCATGGAGGTAAACAATGCCATACTCATCTACGGCTGCGAGATCTGTGCAGACGTCTTGGCCACAAAGTGCATGGCAAAGCAACTCCTCGCGATTCAGAAGACGAACGCGCTGAGAATAATTAGTGCATATCGGACAGTGTCAGCAGCAGCTGCGATGGTCAGTGCAGGCGTTGTGCCAATCGACCTCATAGCACGAAAACGCAAGACAGTCAGTCGAGATTTGCCAGCAGGAGACTCTTGACTTGGGGCAGGAACGGTAGGCAAGCAAAAGCACTGGAAGATGGACTGCTAAACTTCTACCTGATTTAAAAGCCGGGCTCCAAAGAAAGCATGGCGACGTTGACTACTATGTCACACAAATGCTGATAGGACATGGCTATTTTAGCTCTTTCCTACACTCTATGGGCAAAAGCACAGAAGGTAGCTGTGTGTATGGCGACGCTGGGAGAGACAATGTAGAGCACACAGTCTTCCACTGTGTTATTATTATTATTATTATTTTTATTTTTATTTTTATTTTTATTTTTATTTTTATTTATTATTATTATTATTATTATTATTATTATTATTATTATTATTATTATTATTATTATTATTATTATTATTATTATTATTATTATTATTATTATTATTATTATTATTATTATTATTATTATTATTATTATTATTATTATTATTATTATTATTATTATTATTATTATTATTATTATTATTATTATTATTATTATTATTATTATTATTATTATTATTATTATTATTATTATTATTATTATTATTATTATTATTATTATTATTATTATTATTATTATTATTATTATTATTATTATTATTATTATTATTATTATTATTATTATTATTATTATTATTATTATTATTATTATTATTATTATTATTATTATTATTATTATTATTATTATTATTATTATTATTATTATTATTATTATTATTATTATTATTATTATTATTATTATTATTATTATTATTATTAATTATTATTATTATTATTATTATTATTATTATTATTATTATTATTATTATTATTATTATTATTATTATTATTATTATTATTATTATTATTATTATTATTATTATTATTATTATTATTATTATTATTATTATTATTATTATTATTATTATTATTATTATTATTATTATTATTATTATTATTATTATTATTATTATTATTATTATTATTATTATTATTATTATTATTATTATTATTATTATTATTATTATTATTATTATTATTATTATTATTATTACTATTATTATTAGTATTATTATTATTATTATTATTATTATTGATTTTTTTCGTGTATCGCACGTATATCGCACAAAAATAACCAATATCGATATTGATGAATTGCACGAAAATCGATATATATATCAATTTTAGAACTTGTTGTTTCCCATTAAAAGTCGTACTACTCCATAGTTAATCAACCGATTTTGATGAACGATGGCTTGTTTTACTCGGAAAAGTTCAAGCTCTATGTCTGCGTCATTTTTTTGCGTTTAATATACTTTTTGAATTTTTGTTTGTACCCCTTTTTGTGTTTTTTTTCGCAAAAAAATTGAATTTTTCAACTTTAAGAGGCTCTAACATTATAAAGATCGAGCTGATTTCAAAACTTTGAATGGAAAAGTTTTAGAAAATTTCATTACCTTTAGTTAAAACCTAATTTTGTTGAAAACAGTAATCGCGTTTACGATTAATACTCGAAGAGGCTGAGTCACCTATGAAAAAATTTAAAAAAAATAATATCTCCAAAAATTACTCCATTGAAAAATTTTTAAGATACTTTTTCATGTTTAGGAGGTCAAAATCAATACGGAAAAAATACTTAAGGCTAAATGGAAAAGTGGCTGTAAACTGGTGTTATCGAAATAGATAAATGAAGGGAACTGGAGCCAAATCAAAAAGACGCTTGAACAACAAAAAAATATCGGCAGACTATGAACCACAACTAAAACTTATTATTATTTTTTATATCTCTATATATATTCATTTATGTGATATATGTGTCAAACTCGCACTTACGAAATTTTTCAATGCGTTTATTTCCTGTTTTGAATTAACAAACGGCCGCAGCAACAGAGCTACCATTTACCTTTTATTCGCAGGAGCGAACTTAAAGTGTCCAATATTTAGCTGGTAGGCAGCTAAAAGCAGTTGCCAACACAACACATAAAATAAACAAAAGTTGAAAGGTAACTCTGCTGCTGCAGGTGACCTTTTTTTCAAAAGAGGATACAAATGCAGTGAAAATGTCCTAAATAAGCTACTTATTATCTATGTACTGAATGGTGGAAATGGGGAAAGAGGGTTTTTATGTATTTTAAAAATTACATAAATAAAGATTTATATAAATATAAAATTTAATTATAAGTTTCAGTTGCTGTTCATAGCTCAACAACTGCGGAAATTGGAGCGCCATATATATTTTTCTCATCAGCTGCTAAATGACAGCGTAATGATAGCTAAAAACAGAGTTGAAAAACGCTCGTGCTTTTGGTTGGCAACTTTTGGAGAACTTTTTAAGAAAATATACATTATAAATATTTTTATTTTCCATCAAAGTTGAAAAATTGTTGAAAAATTGGATAATTATGTAAGAATTCTCTGCTTGTGTTTTGTTATCGATAATGTAATTTAAGGCAAAAAACACTAGATTTTAAGTTGAGATGTTGGCGAAGGCCATGGTTTTGTATAGAAAAATAACTAGAAGAGATTCTACCTATTAATAATAAAAAATATCATTTAAAAGTGCATTAATATATTTGTATTTTAACGTCGTTGCCTAATACTGTTTTTACACTGCCGCATCATTGTCGAAGATGCGGAAAAATGATGCGCGTCGTTTACACTGGAGCCGCATCTTTTTTCGCATCATTTGTCAGCTGTTGGCCTGCCAATGTCAGATTTATTTATTGAAATAGAGACAATTATGAGTTCTCAACTGGCAAATGTTGTATATGGTGCAATTGTTAATTGCAGTGCACTTTCAAAAATGCTTTTAAGACTTTGAATTTTGTCTTTTGTGTTTCTATTTGAAATTATTATTTTCGCGGTTAAGCTATATTACTATTGATTATCGATATTCGATGAAAAAAAACAGCTGTTCGCTACCGATACCCCGAAAATTGCAGTATTAAAAAAAAATACTAACAGAATACGGCAACACTTGCCAATGATGCGTCGCATTATTTAAGGCGGCCGCATCATTGTCTTCTTCTATCCACAGGGTTCTTATGGGCATCATAACCGCATGTTCCGTTTAACGGAAAAATCCAATGATGCGGCCCAGTGTAAACACAGTATTAAATTTAATCAAAAGCGTTCACCAGAAGACAATCACAAATTTTCTGATTTGTGATAGATGATAGATGACTGCATTATTCTGGTGAACGCAATCATTGTGTGTGTTTTGAAAAGCAAAAATCGGTCAATTTTGAAAGGTTATTTTTCTAAGCTAAAAATTTTGATTTGATTAAGGGCAACAACTTTGTAATTGTTGAACGATTTCCTATTAGATAGGCTTAATCAAAATTTCGCAGGCTCACATGCAAATTTTGAGGTCTGCAACCACAATTGTTCTATGCATATGTAAGTGCATTGCATAACAAAGGGAATACTTTGATGGTGGCGAAATAGATTTTGAAAGATAAATAAATACTTCTTTAAGATATAAGATTTATAACCACAGTCCGGGTCATATTTGTACACAGTAGTGTGGGTATATCAATCAAGAACAATTTAATTAATCAAATATAGCGCAAGCTAACTTTGGAGCGCCAAACTTTGGCCGATTTTTTACAAAATGTGTTATATGTTGATTTCGATCCGATCCTTCCTATGGCAGCTAAATAATATAGTTGTCTGATTTGAACCAAATATGGCAAGGATATATGAAACTGTAGCAAACACACAATCTGTGAAGAGATATCTAGAGTAATAAGAAAGTTTTTCATACTAAAAATTGATTTCGAACCTATCGTTCCTATGGCAGCTATATGATATAGTAATCCGATCCGGCCGGTTCCGACATATGTACTGCGTGCAGCAAAAAGACGGACCTGTTTCAAGTTTCATCAAGATAGCTTCAAGACTGACAAAATTATAATACCCCCTGCAAGGGTATAACTAGGAATATTTGTGTTTTTGTCTTACCTTTGTTTTGCTCATCGAGAATAACTAGAACACAATTAAAGTTCTGTTTCTATAGTTCATCATCCTCCACATTTCTTCAATAGAGAAGAATTTTATCGTACTCATACATTTTTATGCTACATTATGATTTACATATTTAAATAATATAAAATAAATATGGATAAGTAGAAATATTAAAAAACTAACGAATTTATTTTGAATATTCAATGAATTGTTGCTTTATAAAGAGTATATGTTAATTCAAATTCTATAATTGTTTTCATGCTCATTAAGACCAAAACATAACTACTTATAAACTCGGAGACTTGTTTAAATGAAATGCATGAATGTTTAATATATTTGAATAACTGAGAAAGTAACTCGCATTACAATAATTATAGATGTAAATATGCCATTCAAAAGATATTTTTTATGAGCTCTAGAATATTATTAACTTGAGTTGACATTATACATTATGTTAATTAAGAGAACATAATAACGTTTGAAAGAAAATCATGAAATACAATCAGATTCAACCATATGAAAAGAGTATGCTTATAAGCACCACTATGTATATATGTAAACCAAATAATGTCAGCACAGCTATGCTAAGGTAAATTTAATAGATTATCAAAAAATCAATATACATTCTGACAAGATAATATCGGAAATTCATTATTTTAAAAGGCGGCATGAATAGATTTTTAAACTTCTTGCCCTCCACTTTTAGACCTTGTACTTTAAAAAAGTACAAAAGGGTCTATTAAGTTTGTGCAAAAAAAATTTTTTTTTGCTATTATTTAATTCAAAAGAGGAAACAAACGCATTGAAAAATATCGTAAATGAGGGATTATCTGTGTATTAAATAGAAGGAAAGGGGGAAAGAGGGTTTTATGTATTTTATAAATTACATAAATGAAGATTTATATATATATAAAATTTAATAATAAGTTTCAGTTGTGTTTCACATACTACGTTCATTCATTCATGAATTCTTCACTTTGCAAAATCAAAATTTGCCCGCTGTTTATATCAAAAAAGAGGAGTTGCCAAATAGGTAACATAAAAATTGTGTTCAAATTATTTCATTCAAATAGAAGCTGCAAAATTTTTGATATTTAGTCGGCAAAGGCGCACAGCCAAGTTAATGGGCGAGGTAATGCAGTGGTGGCACAAGGACTCAATGGGATTAGTCCAGGCGAGGGAACATTTTCATTTTAGATGCCAACAAATGCTACTCTGGTTATGTATCCAGTTGAAGCCGGATGACTACGTCTCAAAAGTCCACGACTACGGGCATTAAAGAGTAGGCCCAGAAGCACAGCTTTCTGGCAACAAATGCAAGATCCAAAAAACGAAAGAGTTGGAGTACATAACAGTCTCTGGCAATTTGAATGACTCGTTAATTTGTTATAAGTCTCAGCGCTGAAATCTAGTTTCAAAAAACTGTTAGTTGGTTTCATGAATTGATACTGAATTCATAGTCAACTTTCGTGTGTTAGTCGAATTTGTGAATCGGTGTTTATACACACACTTTTGACAGCATTTTGTGAATTTAATTTACAAATTGGGCTCCGTATAAACAGAGTAATAGTCTGCCGATCTTGTTTTTATTGTTCAAGCGCCTCTTTTATTTTGCTGCAGTTCCCTCTATTTTACTTTGTCGATTTTAACTTTTCACGTTTAGTTCAACTACTGCGGAAATTTGAACGCAGCATATACATATATTGATTGAAAAACGCTCGTGCTTTTAGTGGCAACTCTCTTTCATTATTTGCTAAGTATCAAACCAGCGAAATTTTAATGCAGATAAATTATCCGCCACTCTGTTTTTTCATAGAGTTAACAGCCAGCGTAAATTTTTTTTCAGTGCTGGAGACTAAGCTATAAGTGAAATATTTTAGATGGGACTTGTTTTCTAGCAGATAAGTGATAAGCTGATAGGAATTTTTGACAAGCACAAACATTTGCTCCATTCGGTCACATTTGATTTTGCCTGAACATTAATTTTCCAAAAGCAAACCGAAAGATAAACGTTAAGGCTTAACGGCGACTTCAGCGAATGTTCAGTTAAGCCTGTATAAATTTCTATAATGCCCAAATGATCATTTGGCAGTATTCCAGTCAATTGTAGACAATCATTCAGTATTTTTCCTGTAAATCTGTATATATAAAACTCTTTTCCTGACAGATTCACTGACTGAGTCATCACACTGCAAGCCAAACGGCTTACATAGCCGTTTTGTATGAAGATCTTCGTTGTTTTTCTAGCTATGTATATTAACCAAACTCACAGATTATGTATTTTTTACTTATTGTAACATTCTGTGAAAATTTGGTCAAGATCGGATCACTATATCGTATAGCTGCCATAGGAACAGTGGCTTTTAATGCTATTAATAAACAATCAAAAGAAGATGGCCTGGATGAGTGGGAGGGGGGGGAGGGTACGATTTATTGGTGTTGCGACTTTCAAAATAAATTTGCAGTATAATAAGACACTGTTACTCGATTTTGCTGCTATAATCCAATTGCAGCGATCACTTTAAAACAGCGAGCAGTGAAAATGTAAATTCTCTATCTATATATATAAAACTCTTTGTCCTGACTGACTGACTGACTGACTGACTGACTGACTGACTGACTGACTGACTGACTGACTGACTGACTGAGTCACGCTGTAGGCCAAACGGTTCAAGATATTAAGATAAAATTTTTACACAACATAGCTGAGACATAATTATCGTGCAATAAGACGGGATTTTTTGATATCCCCACTGGAAGGGGCTAAAATGGGGGTCAAAGGTCAAAATTGCTTAGTATGAAATTTTGTTTTGTTTTTTGAGCTATCTTAACCAAACTCACAGATTATGTATTTCTTACTCACTGCTACATCCTGAGAAAATTTGGTCAAGATCGGACCACTATATCATATAGCTGCCATAGGAACAACCAGATGCAAATTAAAACTTTGTATGAAGATCTTTGTTATTTTTTGAGATATCTCAACCAAACTCACAGATTATGTATTTCTTACTCACTGCTACATCCTGAGAAAATTTGGTCAAGATCGGACCACTATATCATATAGCTGCCATAGGAACAACCAGATGCAAATTAAAACTTTGTATGAAGATCTTTGTTATTTTTTGAGATATCTCAACAAAACTCACAGATTATGTATTTCTTACTCACTGCTACATCCTGAGAAAATTTGGTCAAGATCGGACCACTATATCATATAGCTGCCATAGGAACAACCAGATGCAAATTAAAACTTTGTATGAAGATCTTTGTTATTTTGACGCGAGATCAAAATGTTGTGGGTTCGAGTGCCGGTTCGTGCGGTATTTTATTTATTTTTTTTTTATTTATATACTTTTAAATAAAGTAACGTGCTTTGCATTGTTGTTGCGACTTTCAAACTCAATTTGCAGCATATGGACCTATTATTCGCTTTTCCTAAAATATCTCTTCCTTTTCTCTTATTCTCGCTTTTGTTGGTTTTTCATATTACGCAATGAAAAAAAAAAACACTCTTCTAAGGCTTCAGAACAGAGCCTAATCTTTACCGAGTTTAACTGCTGGAGTCCAAGCGGGTGCAATGGCTTAATGGAAGAGCAGCAGACTCGAGATCGAAATGTTGTGGGTTCGAGTGCCGGTTCGAGCGGTATTTTATTTATTTTTTTTTTATTTATATACTTTTAAATAAAGTTATTTAAAGTTATTTACTTTAAAACAGCGAGCAGCGAAAATGTAAATTCTCTATATTATATAAAGTACTACTTATTACTATTATCTTAAGTCCAACTATAGGGAAAAATTGAATTTACAATTCCCGATATCTAATTAGAAATGACATAAGGTCTGGCTATAGCTGTGAGAAATGTTTCCTATTTTCACTCCACATTTTTCCCCGAGATTTCAGCGAGCGTAGCGAGCCGGGGGTTGGCGAGCGAAGCGAGCAGGGGGCAAACCCCCTAGTATTATATAAAGTACTATTACTATTATTTTAAGTTCAATTGCAGGGAATAATTGAATTAACATTTTCCGCTTTCTTATTACAAATGACATCAGGTCCAGCTATAGCTGTGAGAAGTGTTCCCTATTTTCGCTCCACATTTCTCCCCGAGATTTCAGCGAGCGTAGCGAGCCGGGGTGGCAAGCGAAGCGAGCAGGGGGCAAACCCCCAAGTATATAATAACTAGGGCTTGCCACCTGCTCGCTTCGCTCGCCAACCTCCGGCTCGCTATGCTCGCGAAATCCCAGGGAGTAATGTGGAATGAAAATGGGGAACACTTATCACAGCTATAGACGGACCCTATGTCATTTCTTATAAGAGAGCAGCAAATGTAAATTCAATTTTTCCTGTAATTGGATTTAAAAAAATGCAGTAAGCTACAGTAGAGCAAGCTCGACAGTATGAGACCCAGTACTTTTTCAGTGCAAAGAGTTCACTATAGATTGTTCTTCAATGTTGCGTACCATACAATAGATGGCTCCACTACGAAGTTAAGTTAATAAACACAGAGGTCACTAGCGTCTCTTCTTCTTCCTTTTGCCTGTAACATTGTTAGTTTAATAACTTTCGCGCTTATCATCCGATTGGAATGAAAATTTCTGGACAGGTTTGGACCATAGTCTTTATTATGGAATGGAAGCGTGGAAAAAATCTAAAACAAACTTGATCAATGGGAGATATGGATGAACCAACATACCAAATTTGGTATCTCTAGCTCTTTTGGTCTCTAAGATATAGGTGTTCATATTTTCGAAATTTCGGACAGCTGTATACTATCCGTTTATTATCCTATCCGGATAAAAATGGACAGTATTTGATTATAGAGTTTATCATGTGTGTCAAAAATCATATCGCTTTCGTAATTCGACTTTGAAATTTGGTTTCAAATTTACGGGGGCGGAGGGGGCGTGACAAAAATCTAAAACCAACTTGATCAATGGGAGATATAGATGAACCTACATGCCAAATGTGGTGGCTCTAGCTCTGATAGTCTGTGAGATATAGGTGTTCAGAAAAGGGGCAGACGGACAGACAGACGGACATGGCAATATCGACTCGGCTGTTAATGCTGATCAAGAATATATATACTTTATGGGGTCTGCCAGGCCGCGTTTTGCCTGTTACGCACGCTTTTTTTACACAAACTTAATAGACCCATTTGAACTTTATTAAAGTACTGGGTCTAAAATTAGTACTTTATATAATATACAGAGTTTTCATTTGCCCTGCTCGAAAACACTTCCAAAAGGGTAAGCGTTTAGCCGGAGGTTTCAAACTCGGAGTGACACTGTGCAAGAACGAAAATTTTTAATGAAATCGGTTTATCTTCAAAAGGGATAAAAAGCAATGAAGCTACAGGTCTGATGAGCTACCAGCGGAACTGTTTAAAACTGGAGGCGAGGAGTTGGTAAAGTGGATGCATTAACTTTTTTGCAAAATATGTTCCGAGGAAAACAAGCCTGACAACTGGAATTTCAGCGTGCTGTGGTCAATCCCTAAAAAAGGAGACCTTGCAGTCTGTATTGTAGATAACGACGCACTATGGCGTATTTCAGGAAAGTACATGGCAAAAATCAATTTTCGCGTTGTTTCGTTTAGCAAAAATTTGGATGTGGTTCGATCAAGAATTGGTTCTAGTAATTTATACAGAAATTTTTATATTTTTAGTAAAATTAAATAAATTAAAATTAATTAAATAAAATTAAAATGGCGTGTGGAGTTTTCAAAGTTGGGGTAATTTTTTAAAAATAACTGAAATAGAACAAATATACACTATAACGGAAACTTTTGATCAGTATAGCATTAAATCAAGGTGGTGTTTGGTACCAAACTTATTTTATACTGTTAGCTGACCGAGTTTTTAGACTATCTTTATTAAAAAAGAAAAAAAAATTTTAAAAGATATTTGTTCATATATTTTTGAAGACTTTTTCAACTTAATTTTGATTTTCGATAGCAAGTCCAGTCGAGTCCACCAAATTTGACCTTTCTCTCTGATTCTGTGAATATTATAAGTAGAAGAGCTTAAAAAAACCATTGTCACAAATGTGCCCGATTGTAGATTTTTGACTTTTAGTAACTTAATATATTTAATATACGGTGTTAGGCCCTGTGTACTGTAGCATTAGTAGCATTTGTTACAAATATGTTTATAAAATTCAGGAAATTAGGTGGCTTAAATCTGTAACTTTTGAGCCCAGTGAGATATCGGTCTAAAATTTGAGACAAATGTTTTAAGCACTTCAAAGAAAATTATGACGCCAACATAAACGAAGGCGTAGCACGAGAAAGGGCGTAAGTTAACGGTCAAACGCCAAATTTTGTTTTTCCAACATTTAGAATGCGATTGGTTTTGGTTACAAAGCAAGATTATGCCAGAGCAAATTGATCTATTATATGTGCAGAAATTCCCGATCCAAAAAGGGATCTTCTGCTATATGATATTGTAAAATCTAATGAACAACGGAAAATGTACTAAAAATTTTCCCAGACAATATCTTAAAGACACAGTTATCGGAAATGATGGTTATCCTCAATATCGGCGAAGAGCCCCAAGTGATAATGGTTTTACTGCCAATGTTAAAGGTAAAATTGATAGTCGCTGGGTTGTGCCCTACAATTGAGTTCTGTCATAAATGTAAAGTACTGCAGTTCGGCAAAGCGTATTAAATTTATTTGCAAATATGTAAATAAGGGTAGTGACCAAGCATCATTTACACTTGAAAATGATAAAGAGGATAAGCGAAATGAAGTTGAGTTGTATGAAAATGGTTGGTATATAAGCAGCTCAGAAGCAGTATGGAGAAAGCTGTCATTTTGCTTCCATGAACGGTTACCGGCTGTCTTTCAATTATACGTGCACTTGGAAAATGGTCAGCGTGTAACGTTTAATCCAAAAATTCGCAAACAATTTGCGGATAAGATCACCAATCCGCCTAAAACCACGCAAACAGGTTTTTTTTGAGCTTTGCAAAGTTGGCCCTTTTGCAAAAGTATTTCTCTATGTTGAAGTGCCATCTTATTACACATGGAATAACAAGATGTTTAAACGAAGGAAGCTTATGTGCAAGATTTTGCCAAATATCTGACGCTACATGTCTGTGGTATAAGTACAAGGAAAGCCTCTTAGAAGATATTTTGTACGAAATAAAATTGATAGGAGACCTCAACATAGATTCTGATACTTTGGACAAAATTATAATAAGTGTCTCATCAGAATTGAAGATATAGTATTATCAATAGGAGGTGACTGTTTAAAAACTACGGTTTGCCTGTGCCAAACAGATCTGAAAAATCAGTAAAGAATATGGAATATCTCAGAGAAATTAGTTATGATAACAATGAAATTATTGTTAGTAGTAACGAAAGCTTATATATTATATATTCTTTATCAGGGCGACGAGCTGAGTCGATATAGCCAAGTCCGTCTGTCCGTAGCTGTCAAAGGAACGATCGGTTCAAAACCAACATTTAGTATGAAAAACTTTGTTGTTTCCTAAGATATTTCAACCAAAATTAGTTTGCGCTATATTTTTTTTACTTATTTTATTGTTGGCAATAGTTCGAAAAGGTAAGAATATTGTCTTAGCTGTTGCTACTTCTGGTATTTCTGCGACACTGCTAACAGGAGGTCGGACAGCCCACTCTGCATTCAAACTTCCATTTGATTTAGTACGTCAAGAAATGCCACATTGCAAAATTATTAAGCAGTCCAATACGGCTATGGTCCTCAAAGATAGCTAATTTTGTGGGATGAGTGCACTGCGGCTCATAAGAGTGCCTTTGAAGCTCTAATTAGAACGTTAAAGGACTTTCGGGAAAATAACCTTCTTATGTGAGGCATCACAATTGTTTTAGCTGGAGACTTCCGCCAAACGCTTCCAGTTATGCCCCGTGGAACAAAAACCGAAGAAATACAATCGTGCTTAAAATCCCCATTTGTGTGGCCTTCTATTAAGAATCTAGTGCTTACCAAGAATAAGCGAGTTCACTTAAAAGTTGATGCATGTACTAATATTTTCGTAAATACTTCACTTAGAATCGGATATGGATTATATAAAACAGTTGATGACAAAATAACCATACCAACATACTTGAGAACGGTTGTAACAACTCTCGAAGAACTCTTATCAAAAATATGTCCTAATATTTAGCATATTTCTAAGAAATCATTAGATTGGTTATCTGAGCTAGCAATATTAACTTTAATAAATGAGAGAGCCGTCTCAATAAATGATTTTCTTTTGAGTTCATTCGATGGTCAAGAAATGTCGAGTTTCTCAACAAACAAAATCCACCAAGATTTCCATTGCATTGTCTTAAGGCTCGAATACACCATAGAGTCTTTTCAGTAGCGTAGATAGTAGAGAGTAGAGCTCTACTGATTGTGTTTAGATTGTAGAGCAATTCTACTACTCTACAGCTTTACGTAGAGCTCCCGTGAGAAAATTTGAGTGGAGCTCCACCATTTGCTCTACAGCCTGTTTAGACTGTACAGTTTTTTTCTATCTATTTAAATATGTCCTTTATATCATTTGTAAAGAAAGCAGGAAATGTAAATTCAATTTTTCCCAGCAATTGAACTTTAAATAATGGTAGGTCAGGTGGCGAGCTGGATTAACCAGTCTCTTCAATTGGAGCGTGCTCCATTTTGATCCACAGGGGGCGTACCTTCTTGTCAAAAGTTTGTATATGTACTATGTGTTATTGTGTTATACTTTCCTAAACTCCCTTAATCCACTTGCTGTGGTTCAGGAAGCTAAGGATTTTATCTAGTGCGATGTATCCGACATCGTTTAGCGACGCGAGTTCATGTTTTTTTTTATTTCGGTTGCTTAACAATCTATATATACAAATGAACATTTAATCTGTATAGGGGAGCCTAACTCCTACGGAACCACCGTGAGGTATTGCGTCGCAGGGGCTTCGGCTCTTCCTATATTGCGTTTCTCCGTCTCTCCAGCCTACGTAGAGTGCCCATTACGGTCGCCGCAAAGTGGCTGACTGCCCTCCAGTTCCTCTCGCTGCATAGCATGACAGAGACAATGGTGTCTGGGGTGACAACGACTCTTAGTGCTGCCTCCAGCTGATCTCTCTCTGGTCGAAATCTTCCACAAATAAAGAAAGTATGCTCGGGGCTTTCGTCAAAGACGGGACCACACCAGCTGCATTCTGGAGACGCCTCGTGGCCGAAACGGTGAAGGTAGCTTCTAAAGCAGCCATGACCACTGAGAAGCTGTGTGAGATAGTAGTTGACTTCTCCATGTCTCCTACAAACCCAGGCTCTGATGTTTGGGAGAAGTCTATGGGTCCATCGTCCTTTAGTTGACCCATCCCACCGGCGCTGCCATCTTTGAAGGCTTTCGTCTCTCAGACGTTGTCGTAGCTCTTTTTTTGCTGCTGGTACTCCGCTGGTGCCTTGTAGAACCGCTGCATTTTCTCGAGCCGTATCATCTATCGGCATAATATCCGCGATGACAAGGATGGCGTCGTCTGAGACGGTCCGGAATGCGTTAGCAACACGCAGTGCGCAGAGCCTGTTTGTCGCCTCTAGGCCTCTTTTGTACGACGCAACACT
Organism: Drosophila neotestacea; assembly: GCA_035044365.1. NCBI lineage: Eukaryota > Metazoa > Arthropoda > Insecta > Diptera > Drosophilidae > Drosophila > Drosophila neotestacea. Next base: position 20,317 of record JAWNMD010000122.1, on the reverse strand, counting down.
GAGTGCGTCTTGCCATATGGGTGCTGCATACAACATTATCGACCTTGCGACACCTGTCAGGAGGATCCGCCTTGTCTGCTTTGGTCCTCTCGTATTGAGCATTATGAGCGACAGGGCTCTGGTGGCTACAGCAGCCCTTGAGTTGGCATAAGTCAGATGCTCGCGGAACGATAGTCTTGCGTCGATCATGACTCCCAGGTATTTTATTGCCCTCTTAGAGGCAATTACAGAGCCTCCAACACAAATGTGTGCAGTCTCCAGCACCTTTCTGCTGCTGATCAGCACAGCCTCTGTTTTGTGGTGAGCTAATTTGAGTCCCACACCAGACAGCCAGTCTTCAATGCAAATGATAGATGCGTTTGCTATATTTTCTGCGTCCAGGAGATGCTTGGCGACCACTACCAAAGCCACATCATCAGCAAAGCCAATAGTCTGGGTATTACCAGGCAGGCTTAATCGGAGTACCCCGTCGTACATGGCATTCCACAGAGATGGTCCAAGTACTGAGCCCTGTGGGACTCCCGCAGAGACCATGTAGGACTCCTATCCATCAGTCGTAGAGTACTGCAGAATCCGGTTGCTGAAATAGCTGCCAACTATCCGCACTAAATACTGTGGCACCGCGAAGGCTGAAAGCGCGCTCAGGATGCGACTCCACTTAGCAGTATTGAACGCGTTCTTGATGTCCAGCGTCACGATTAGGCAGTATTGCTTGCTGCCCCCTTTCCATCTCGATCCCTAGATTGCCTTAGCAGCGATATCCTTCACTTTTTGAATGGCATCCACTGTCGACCTTGCCTTGCGGAAGCCGTATTGGTGTGTTGAAAGGCCACCGTTTCCGGCTATTGCGCTGTCAAGTCTTCTCACAATAAGTGTCTCCAAAGCTTTGCCTGCCGTGTCAAGGAGACATATTGGCCTATATGAGGAGGCGTCTTCTGGTGGTTTCCCTGGCTTTGGGATCAGGACTAGCCTTTGGTGTTTCCACTGAGAGGGAAATACCCCCTCAGCCAAGCATCTACTAAACACCGTAGCGAAGATACCCGGGTGCAGCGCTAGTGCTTAAGTGCTCGGTTCGGTATTGAGTCTGGGCCTGGAGCCTTCCCCAATTTCAAGGTGCCAGCTATCTGTAGTACTTCCGCTTCCTGAACCTCCGTTTGAGGCTCGTAGCAGCTGATCGCTTCTTGTGTGGTGGGCACTACAAAGTCCTGGGTGTGCGGGAATAGTTTCTCCACAACTTCTTTAAAGAAGGCTGGCTCCATCTGCGGTGCAACCTGGCTTGCGTGTAACCTCTTTACCACCAATTTCCGCGCTTGGTCATGCTTGCATTGCAGGCCATGTGGAGTTGCGCCATGATGTGGTCTGCCATCTCTTGCGCGTTTCCCTGGCATCCAAGTCCTTCCAGCTCCGCTGAGAACGTACGCGTGTTTAGCGTGTCCTCCCGATAGGCACTTCTGCGATTTATGCCTAAGCGCCTTGTTCCTGCGCCGCTCTCGCCAATGGTGAGGCAGATTGCCAGATGGTCGCTGCCTGTGTAGTGGTCACTGATCCTCCAGTGTGAGGAATTATGGAGTGAACAGCTAACGAAGGTAAGATCAATTACCGATCCAGTCCCAGCTCTGGTGAAAGTGTATTTCGTTCCCTGGTTGAGAAGAGCCACTTCAAGAAGAGCGAATGACTCAAGTAGGACACGACCCCTTGCATTGGTAAACGCACTTCCCCATTCAACGGCCCAGGAGTTGAAGTTGCCGGCGATAATTATAGGAGCTCGGCCTCTAGCATCAGACACTATATCATTCATCACATTCTCGAATTCCTACAATGTGAGGCTGGGTCTGAGGTAGCAGCTGTATGTCCAAATTCCATTGGCCCTTCCACGCACGAAACCTTGCGCCCGATGAATGTCATGTAGGCTGGCACTATCACTACATGCCCATAAAGCTGCTTTACCGCTTGAGTCCGCTGCCCATTTGCTGCATCTTCCTATTCTGTACGGCTCACTGAGAACCACTATGTCCGTTCGTTGCTCTCTTACCGATTGGGATAGCAGATCGTGCCTCACAGTGATTTAGGTTCAATTGTAGAACCTTCATTTGGAGTCAGTTTTCTGGCCCCTGAGGGCATCTTCGACTACCGGCTTGATGGTCATCTTCTCTGCCATTGCTACTGCAAAGAAAGCATCAGGCCTTGTTTGTGCAGGCCGCAGCTCTTTGTCCTTCCTGGCCACATTTGAAACATTATTTGCTTCTGTCATTGGCGCTTCGGCAGCGGATTGCGATGTGTCCTATCTCCAGGCACTTGAAGCACCGAGGCGCATCCTCTGACTCCTTAATGCGGCATCTCGACCATCCAATTTTCACCTTGCCCGTATTGAGGATGTCGCTGGCTAAGGCTGAAGGAACAGTCACCGTTGCCACTTTGGTACCAGCGTAGGATGAGCGCAGGCTTTTGACAGAAATGGCCTCCAAGGGAATAGCAAAATCGGTCTCCAGCGCCTTAGCGATTTCCTCAGGGCTCGTTAGTTCATCTAGATCTCTGATGACCAGCCTTGTCTCCTGTGCAAGTGAGCGAATGTTCGCTTTATCGCCCATCACCTGGCCGATGCTCTCCTTCACCGATTGGGTACTCATTTCACTGCTGCCGTTGAGCTCTAACAGCAAGTCACCCTTAGCAGTGCGGCGCACTCTGCTCACTCTTTCCTGCACGTCCTTGAGATGACTATCGTTACGGCGAGTAATGAGAGTCAGTGCCTCGCTGTATGATAGCTTGTCGTTCGTGTTAATTAATATAGCATCTGAACGAGGCCTCCGAACTGGCCTGCTTACGTTCTTTCGACCTGGGACTGTCTTCCATACAGTGGGTATCTGCGGGTCTTCCACGATCAGTGCGGGCTGCTGAACACGTGCTGGTGATGGCCTTGCATGCGTGTCTGAACTTCTCTCTTCTACTCTACCTCTCGAAATAGGTTGTTTGCCTGGGCGCTTAAGGGGGGACGTCTGAGATGCGCGGTGCGTGCGATCTCCTTTCTGATCTTCTCTCGCAGTGTCGGTAGTGACCATTGTCTGTGAGGACGCCTCAACCACTTCAACCATCCTTTTACCCGAGTCAGCATTGCACCTCTTGCACTGCTGCGGGGAAGAAATTTCTTCACCCAGCGACCTTGTGACATATGTCTGAATATCCTTCATTCTCGACAGCGAGTCCTTCACTTTTGAATTTATATGCCGTACTTGTGGCCTTTTCTCATAGTATATAAAGATGAGTTCATCGAGCATTGTGCCCAATTCCTTCATCTTCTCAATGCTGGTGGTACGGCTGCCTCCTCTGGGTTTTTTCGGTGGGGTCTTTCGAGCCTCGCTTGTAGGACTTGCCACGTCCCTGCCTCTTTTAGGAGTATCTCCATCGGAGCTCTTTTGCACACATTGGAGGTGCGTCGCTGGTGGGGCAGGTGCTGGAGCTGTTGGCGTTTTGGCCAGCTCGGGACCTTTAGCGAACGGGTCTGGCACTGGGGTGTCATATTTCCTCCTCCATGATCATCACCAGAGTTGTATACTGCTAAAGAGGCCTGATGGGTCGCCCCTAAAGCAGCACCGGCCTGAGTTGCCAGTTTCTACCTCCAAAAACTATCGACACACTTGGGATCCGGGCAGAACTCCAGCGGTGGCCAAAAATTTCCTTCTGACTTTGCCGATGGAGGTTATACCGCCTCGACTCGGTTACCAGAGCCCCTTTTAAGGGCACCACTAGCGTGGAGGGGTTGGTAAAGTCAAGCCTGGACTTTGGTAGCCTAGTGTTCGTAGCCTGCCAAGTATAGTCTCGTTTGGATAGATATTGTGTACATACATATAATAGCCCAATAAATATTTTCCTATGTTGGAATACTTTGTATATAATCTTATATGTTATAAAGCTATAAAATTATAAACAAAATGTGCACCAGTTAATAAGAAAAATATAAAGGATCATACACAATATACAGATGTACAAAATATAGATATTATATTATATATATATATACATTATAAATAGATATTATAACATATATGTATATATGAACACATGGACATGCGTATGCAGATGTACAAAAACTATCTGACGATCGAGCTCAAATTTAGAAGCTAAAAATCACGTTAAAATAAACTTTAAGCTATAAGCTAAATTTAAATTCAAATTTGAAATCAATTTATCCGTTGGCGCGAAGATGATAAGCGCCGCTCCATTAAAAGCTCGCAGCTATGACACTCGCGCTTATCGCGGTACAGCCCTGTGAGGCAGATCAGCCAGCTGTTGTGGACGGTTTTTTCCAACACTGGTAGAGTGATTTGCAATTAGCAGTTTGTGTGCAGGGAAGAAAAGCAAAAAGTGAGTGAAGCAGAAAGCCGGAGGGACAAAAACAATGTCTGTTCCTGCCTAGAGCTGGGCAGTGGCAGAGCAGATGCTCGGGAGTTTCCGCCCCCTGTGGGTAATTGCAGCTGCGGCAGTGCTCGTTGAAGGGAAGGTTTGTTCCCTTAATTAAGGGGTGGCACACCTCTTCTGGTGTTGTTGTCATTTCTGACCCTAGTCTGGCCAGCTCGTCCGCTTTTTCGTTTCCTGCAAGATCACTATGACCTGGGATCCATATCAGAGAAATAGTGTTGTTGAGTCCAACTGCATTGAGAGCTCGTTTGCAGTTTGTAGTTAGTGCAGAGTTTTGCCGAACAGAGCTGAGTGCTTTGATTGCCGCTTGGCTGTCCGAGAAGAATGCCACATTTGCATTCCTGAGTCCTCGCTCTAATAGATGCTTAGCTGCTTCCATTATTGCGATGGTCTCTGCCTGGAACACGCTCGCCAGACCTGGTAGATGGAATGACTTTTCCACCGACAGGTCCGGCTAGCATACTCCGGCCCCGGTCTAGAGTTTCATGTCAAATGTGGCATCCAGGTTCTCGACAGCCCACTCCTCTCTTAATAGGATTCTTGTTTTGAAGTTCTGTTCAAAATTAGTTTTGGCAATTTCGTAGTCCGTTTTCATGGACGAGTGAAATTGATTAACGCTCAGTATGCTACTGTGTCCTGTGTTCCTGGCCTTCCAGCACTCTGACTCCCTGAGTCTTAGGGCCGATTGTGACGCTATGCTTACGATATGTGATTCAATTGGTAGCAGATTCAGTATGGCGTTCAGAGCCATTGTTGGACAGGATCTCATAGCGCCTGTGGCTCCTGCGCATGCTGTCCGTTGTGTTCTTGTGATCTTATCTATATTATATTTCTTAGACAGTGCTGGCCACCAAACCAGCGCTCCGTATGTGAGAATGGGTCTAACTACTGCCGTGTATATCCAGAGAGTCATCTTAGGATGTAGTCCCCACGTGCAGCCGAAAGATTTTCTGCAGGAGTAGAAAGCAATGCACGCCTTCTTGACCCGCTTCTCTATATTTAGCTTTAACTTTAACTTTAACTTTAAATAATAGTACTTAATATAACACTAGGGGCAGGGGGCCAGCTCGTTTTGCTCGCCAACCCCCGGCTCGCTACGCTCGCTGAAATCTCGGGGAGAAATTTGGAGTGTAAATAGGAAACACTTCTCACAGCTATAGCCAGATCTTATGTCATTTATTATAAGAAAGCGGGAAATGTAAATTCAATTTTTCCCTGCCAAATAATAGTACTTTATATAATACATGCTCGCATCGCTCGCACAACCCCTAGCTCGCCATGCTTGCTGAAATCTCGGGGAGAAATGTGGAGTGAAAATAGGGAGCACTTCACACAGCTATAGCCGGACCTTATGTCATTTTTTTATAAGAAAGCGGGAAATGTAAATTAAATTTTTCACTGCAATTGGACTTAAAATAATAGTTCTTTATATCGCTTCGCTCGCCAACCCCTGGCTCGCTACGCTCGCTGAAATCTCGGGGTGAAATGTGGAGTGAAAATAGGGAACACTTCACACAGCTATAGCCGGACCTTATGTCAATTCTTATAAGAAAGCGGGAAAGGTAAACGCACTTTTCCCCTGCAATTGGACTTAAAATAATAGTTCTTTATATAATATAGAGAATTTACATTTTCGCTTCTCGCTGTTTTAAAGTTTTCGCAACAAGAGCGAGTTACAGTGCCTTATACTGCAAATTTATTTTGAAAGTCGCAACACCAATTTAGAGTTCAGCCCTCTCTCGAAGCACAAAACAAGCGCTGTACAAGTAGCTCATCATCCCGATCCTGCTTTATGGCGCGGAAGCTTTCGAGAGAAAAGTGCATTGAAGGATTTTTGAATAAAAAAATGTTGGGGAGGAATTCAGTCTTCTCATGAACCACTACGATACCTGTCATTTGTAATTCTAACGCGTACTTTCGGTACGCATAAAACTGCGTAATGAGAGAGTCAGTGGTGCATTTGTTCGCAATATTGCATATATGACCAACTTAGATGAGAAAAAAATAATGCAATTTGTCTTCAACTTGTAATATTACCCACGTCGTCGCCGGTACGCAAAAGGTTTATGTAATTGCGTAATAAGTGCAATTGTGGTAAAATAATTTTTACTAGAAAAATTGAAGACGCTATTTAGAGACGCCTTACACATTGTATATATACATATGTATTTTTACATATTTACACGAAAAGAGTTAAAAATGCAGAAGTATGGTGCTATGTGAAGTACATATGTAAAAAGAATTATGATCCACTTGGTATGGATGATGGTTCAATTTCACTTGTTGGCATGGACAACAGCGTAAAGGATCGAGATTGGAGTTGCGCTGAATAAGATTACTGGTTAAATGAATTCGTGGGTACAACCAGGATGTAGTTCAGGAGAAATACCAGATTAGCAAGTGGACAAGCTTAGTTAATCGCTAAAGTTCAACGAGGTCAGTTCACTGCAGGAAATAAGTAATACATCTTCTAATCTTTAGCAGCAGAATATGCTTGCAATGTTAGAGGAAAAGAGAGCCAATGAAGAAAAATACATCGAGCAAAAGTATCTATTATTTGCTATTACTTTTTGTGGTAATCCTCAAAATCCTAAAAAAAACTGTGCGAAATAAAAAATTCGTTCAACAACAAAGTAAGGATCATCAAAAGCGGCATCCGATAAACTGCATTACTTGTGGATTGTCGCCGAGTGCAGTGAATTTCAACATTCATTAAAAAATGATACATGCGAGACTGTGAAGACCAAAAAAGCTTGGTTCCAAAGCTTGAAAAATCATCGTTAAGGATGATTTCAGAAAAAACCTTGTGGTTTGGATGGCTGTATAAAGAGGCATCATCAATTGCTTTACGAAAAGGATGCGAAAGCTTAATTACGTCAATCAACCAAGCAGTTGTGAGCACACAGATCACTCCGAAAACAAGTCTGCTCAGTATTTTCGCATAATACCAATAAATCTGCACACTGTTAAAACTGTGCAGACTTGTGCATACATGGGCGAAGGATTATCAGTTACTCTGATCGATGAGACAACGATCGTTATGCTGGGCATTAAAGGTGTACCCCTTCCGCTATATCTAAAATGAACCAGCAAAACGACTCGAAAAAAGGAACCCTTTGTAGGTGCGTCAATGCAGATATCAGCATGCGGTTCAAGCAAACGATATTGGCTTAATAATGCACATACCATTCAAAATATCGTTCTACCTAAGCAAACGATGAACGCAAAGGAACTGTGTAAATAGTACAAACCTCTTAAAGAAGAAAATTATGATGGAGCCCGAATTGTATGACACAATTGAAGCACAAATTCAAAACTTGCTTCAGAAGGGATATGCTTTTCAGCTTTCGGATGAGGAATTAAATGCAATAATTGATCGTGCATGGTACTTGCCTATGACTGGTTTGGGATGAAGCAACGAGGTCTCATGGCTTATTTCTAAATGATTTCATTCATACCGGGCCAGATCTCTTAACTCCATTGGTGGAGATATTGCTCGCGTTCAAAACGGGTAGAGTAGCTGTCTGCGGCTATATTGCTGAGATGTTTCATGTGCGCAATAATAACGCAGAGTTTTACTGCGACAGTATCCTCGAGCTTATGAGGAAGCCCATTATGTAGACGACTAAATCAACAGCACTAAGGCCACGCACACTATAGCTGAAAGCAGAGCTGAAAGCTGAACTTTCAGCTAATCCAACAACAGATGCCATCATGAGATGAACAGTGTGCGCACACTGTAAGTAGAGCTGTTAGTTGATCTGAAAGCTTATTTGGTAAGCTTATAAATAATTATTTATCTCATTTGTCCAAGGCTGATCTCTCTCTGACGCACTTTTTTCTCTCAGCTTGCTGATAAAATCAAACATGTTTGGTTGATCAAGCACAGCTGAGCTGAGATGCATAATCTTCATGGTCAGCTAAGCTTTTAGTGTGGGCACTCACAGGCGCCACACGCGCTTGTTTTTTGCAACGATGAAAGCTCAGATGAAAGTTCAGCTTTCAGCTATAGTGTGCGCGTGGCCTAACAGAGATCAGGAAGTCATCGAGATTGCAACTCGAATCCGTTTTGTTCATCAGACATAATAAGCAATTGGGTTTAAAATACTACCGAATACCGAAGTACTCAAGCAGCTGATCGACATCAACACAACTAAACACAGAACTGTTCAGGTATGCATTAGGAAAACAGTACTGATGCTTTTAAGTACATTCTCAGATTCGCACGACTACGCCGAGATGTATTGGCAGAGGTTTCCATTCAGTTCAAGCGTGAGGTCTTGCAGGTCTTATGTCGGTCTTAGACCCACTTGGACTGCCGTCTTGTTACACTGTCGGCCTAAAAGTCCTGCTTCAGCGAGCTTGGTGACAAGACTTCGGATGGGATCAAGAGCTAGCTTCTCGATGTTTAGCAACAGTGGTTGCTGATTGGCGATTTTTGCCACAAGTACAAACGATCGAAATTCCAAGATGCTTTTCGTACAATCTGGCAAAAGCGACACGCACACTTTTCTTGATGCTAGCGAGTCTGTCTCGAGATAAATAATTATGTATAAGCTTACCAAATAAGCTTTCAGATCAACTAACAGCTCTACTTACAGTGTGCGCACACTGTTCATCTCGTGATGGCATCTGTTGTTGGATTAGCTGAAAGTTCAGCTTTCAGCTCTGCTTTCAGCTATAGTGTGCGTGGCCTTAGTGCTGTTGATGTAGTCGTCTACATAATGGGCTTCCTCATAAGCTCGAGGATACTGTCGCAGTAAAATTCTGCGTTCCTATTGCGATTTGTCGTTATGAAAATAAGCAAGTACCATGCACGATCAATTATTGCATTTAAGCTTATAGACAATATGGGTAATGTTCTTTCAGAAGCTTAGCTTATAACAAGCAATTCTGTGATAAACTTATGCAACAAATTATCGTTTTTCTGGTCTACTTTATAGCTTTTTTTTTAATTTTAAAATTTGACCGTTTTTTTAAATTTTTTTACGAGGTGCTCAAACACTTTGAATTTTTTTTTTTGAGTACGTCACAATCGATCTGAAAAAACTTTCCAGATTCCGAAAGATAATGAATGTATCTACTAATCATTCATACATTTGTTTTAATTAAAATCAATAGTTTAACAAATATATATATTTTTAAATTCAGTAAAAGTTGATTATTGTTGTTGTCTTTTTTTTACTATTTTTTGACTTGTTGTTGCTATTGCATAGTGTAATAAGTAAAATCTTTAAACATCAGTTTCCAGTTAATACATGCATACATGCAGGTAACTAGATATATACAATCTGTACTGTACTGTACTTATCATTATTACAATGTACTTACATTGGAAAACAATAAGGCCCATTATTTAAATGTCAGAATAAGTTTTATTTGATAGATATCTTTGAATTTGACATTAGTTTCTATACGTTTAACGTCAGATTATCATTCGGGTAGTTATTTGAGACCTTATATAGACTTTGAAAAAATGGGCCTTATTGTTATAACGTAAAATAAACAAACGTCTCCGAAAAAATATTTTAAAAAACAAATGTTTTCTGATGAAAGGCATAAATTAGTAAATAATAGCAGGAGATATGAAGATCATGCTAAATATCATTGAATATTCAATTTCAACTACTTATTAACATATTTTCCACATAAGTATTTGATGTTTATTTTACGGAGAGTACTCTAAACATCAATGCTACATTGGATATATAAAAACTTTATATTTATAAACAAATTTAAATGCATCGTTCCATTAAAAAAACAAAACAAAAACTAAACTTATTTCGTGTCATTCCATTTTATTAACATTAACATATATAATTATACGCCTTTTTACTGTTTAGTGATTACATATTGACGTACAGGTGATGTAACATAGCCAAATATTTGTTTTCAAATGATTCTGAATTAAAAAATATTTTATTAGCACCTTAAAACCATCATAGGTCCAACTTCCTAATTTTAAGATGCAGGTCTGCACGTCATATGGAAAATATTCCACATCGATTGAACAAGAGGATTTATAGACGGCAGGTGGTTGCCAAATCACCAATCCATTACTATAGACTATTGCTTTTGTCATAAGTGTCACTTCATAATGACCATCAGCACTGAAAAATATATATTTTGAACACAGCTCCTGTTACCAACAAATTGTTTTTCAAATTATACCGACAGTTAATGTGTACATATGTATGTATATGTTTGTGTGTAGCATAAGTATACTTAGGAAGCTTATATAGAGAATTTTATTATTTATTTTATTTATTTATTATACAAATGTAAAAAAATATTTATTTTATCTTTGTTTATTTCTTTTACATTATGTTATGCGTATTTTTGGCCTTAATTTTAAGACTAATTGCATCTGTTTTATATTACACCTTTTCATTAACAGATTTTTCTATAATTTATAGTAATCGTAGTGCACAACATCCTATATTATCCAAACGTTGTCAATTATTTATACAATATTAAGTTTTATATATTTTTCGTTCTACGCATTAATCTCACGAACGAGAGGAAGTTTCACTTCTTCAATTTCGTAGATCCTATGACTTCTAAGTAGGTTTATGAACGTCCACATCCATAAATTGTAAATTTTAGTATGCCCCTTTAATGATTCATACCACTTGGAGAATTTGAGGGTCACCTTGTTTATAGTATGTTCACCTCTTTAAAAAAAAACTTTCAAAACTGTCATATGCATTGAAAAATAAAACAGAACAAGCCTACATTGAAATTACAGTGTCATTTATATATATGTATATTCATATATACATATATATATGACATGGTAAAGAGATATTTATATACATAAATTAAAATTATATACAAATGTAAGTTGTTTACATCTAACTTAACGGAATATGCAAGGAGACAGTGAAATTATTAAAATTACCAAAATAAAATGTTATATATTGGTTTGTTAATTCTTCTTATATTTTTCGTAAATATATATGTATACATATTAAAGAAAGCAAATGTTATGAAGAAATTTGTTTAAAATAACGACAGAGAATATACAAATATACTTAGTGTTTATACATTCAATAAACGAATTATATGTACAATTTAGAACTTTGTACACATAAAAAATTTATGTATGTTTACTTAGCATTGTTGGTATAACAATTAATTGTTATACAGAGTACCCTTTAATAACACAGTTGCTGAGTTCTTCAAAACAAATAAAATAAACGTTGAAAAGAATCTCAAGCTATTGTTGGTAAAACACAATCACAACCCAGGCTTTTAAATTACAAAATCGAAAAACATACAATAACTGCATTTTTTAACAAATTATGTGTTATTTATTTTTATTAACCATTTTTTCCTTAAGACTGTTATCTTATTCAAAAACCTTTCGTAATTCTAAAATTGTGTATAATCGTATTAGTGCACAACGGATACCGTGTTATTTAAGGGTTTATTGTGCTTGTATATTTAGATGCCACAAATGCTAATTGGTTTAATAACGTCTTTTATCAGTGTATATGAAACACAAATAAAAATTATATAATATTATATATATGAGTTTAAGTGATAGTAAAACAAAAGAAAGTCGTTTATAAATCGTGCGAGAGTTTTGACAAACCTACCTTAAACCCGTCATAAGTCCAACTGCCAAATTTTAGAACACATGTCTGTTCATCAAATGGAAAATATTCTACATCTATCTCACAGGATGACTTGTATATAGCTGGTGGTTTCCATTCAACTAATCCTTCAGAGTAAATTGTAGCTTTTGTTGCAAGAGTCACTTCGAAGTTACCATCGGCACTATACAATATCATTGTTTTTTGTTTTTCAATAGTTATTCGTTTTAATAAAATACAGTACATACATACACATTTAAATATTACTTTTGTAGTTTTGTTTGAAAATATTGTCGTACCTGACAATCCTAAATATTATTTTACTTAACACTATGGCTCTATGTGAAATTTATAATAAGGTAAGCTAGGAAGCAAAGCTTGTTTATTGAAACGGTTATGGTTTAATTGTAAATTAGGTTTCAACATAATTTTTATCTTATTTTGAATAACGTTTAGAAACTTAAAATTTATGCGACATTCAAATTAAATGAATATGGCTTTAGATGGGATAATTGGTTATATAAACGTTTTGTTGATATTTTTCGGTCAAAATTAAAAGAAAAACATTAATAAATGAAAAAGACTTTAATTAAATATTCCGACCTGCTCTGGTTTTGAATTTAAATTTAAAAGTTTTGATTGCCCTTGTGACGGCCCATAAAAATGAGCGCACAATACGCAGTATCGAAACGGGCGGTGACGTCACAAGCCTGCCATCGGCAAAACAGACAGGCAGTGACGTCACGAGCCGCCAAAGGCAAAGCGAACAAGCAGCAATGCAGCGAGAGCAAGTTCGCCGCCCAGGCAACCAGCTACCAGCTGTCCGCCACGCACAGGACAGCTGCGGAGAGCAGCGACAAAACACACACACACACACACCGCCTAGATCAGAAAACGGCGATGCAAAGTGCCGAAAGTACAGCATCGTAGAAACGGAGAAATACGCAACTACGCAGTAGAGTACACTTACGACGGCAAAACGTCGATCAGCCACGAACAGCGAGAGAATCAGAGAGAAACGGCGCATGCTTACTACGCATTAGAATAAACGTACGAGGCAAAAACAACGAACGGCCGCAAGCAAGCTCACGCACACACACACACTCCCACTGCAAATATGCAGGCATGTGTGCCTGACCTAGGCGACAAAAAAGAGGCTTGTCGCTGACGCCGACGCCAGCAGAAAAGTTGCCCAAAAATATGAGTTAATGAGGCGCAATTAAAGCTGCACTCATTCTGTTCGTCGAGGAGTCTCAACCGCTACGCAAGTGTTTGTTCAAGTGCTACGGAAGAGCTACCAAAACGTCACGTGGTGAAATACCAACGCGAGGAACAATACAACCAACCAGAAGATCACAGCAACCACACATCGAGGGAATTAAAACCCATCCAAGCAAGCAACGAGGTGAGCGGCAAGAAAAGGCCAGAGTGCGAGTAAGATTTAAAAAGAAAAGTTAAAGACACAGAAGTTAAATAAAACAAATAAAGAATATTTAAATAAAAGAAGAAACAACCACTGAAGTCATTAACCACAGCAATAGCAAAGTGAGTGTGTGTATGCGTAGAAGTGACCTAGCAAGTTACCCGGTAGGTATCCCTAATTCTATCAAGATCGCTGTGGATTTTCTCCGATCGTTGTAGGATTACCGATCCCTCTCAATGATTTCGTCACAGCCGCTTTGGATTTTGACCACAGCTGTGATGCAATCTTGAGACTTCTCCATTGGCACTTGATAAAAAAGCTTGGGCATAAATGCAGATATACGTATACGCACACCCATGACCCGAGATTTACAGTTCCCCTGAGTACCCAGTGCAGAAAGCAGATCCGTGCCTATATATATGTACAAATACAAGGAGGTACACACACATACGTGCAGTTACGCAAATTAAGAGAAAACCACGCGGAAGAAAAGTTAGAAAGTATATATGTATATTAGGCCGGAGCGAAAAACACTTTTTTTTTATTTTCCAGTTTCTTGGGTGCGGAATCGTTGACCCGCTATAAAATAATTATGTGTGCAAAAAATCAGATTTTTTGGAGCCCATCCTGAGGTGGCGCACCGACGTTCTTTTTTAAAAAATCACTCAAAAATTGAAAAAATTTGGGGAAAAATGTGATATAAAATGAAAACCTGATCTTTTTCCATATAATGATTATTTATATGCGTAGCCCCAACATTTTTCTTTATATAACTGTATCAACTGTTAAGACCGGCTAAAAAATGTAGAAGCTAGAATTTTTTTTATGGATCTCAAATTGGGTAATAACCGTCAGTTTGAATATAAATCGTCCGCAAGCGAACACAATAAAATGTGTTTCGTAGTATGGAGCTTTTTGGTTAGGGGAAAATAAAATGTATGGATAAGTTCGTCATTCGTCAGCCGATTTTTATGAACGATGGCTTGTTTTGCTCGAGAAAGTCCAAACTCTATGCTCAATTTGTCAAACTAAAGATATTTTTGCGATTTATAAACATTTTGAATTTTTCTTTGTACCTTTAACCGTGCTGTTTTCACAAAAAATTCAAATTTTTATACCCTTGCAGAGGGTATTATAATTTTGTCACGAAATGTGTAACGCATTGAAGGAGGCCTCACAGACCCCATAAAGTATATATATTCTTGATCAGGGCGACGAGATGAGTCGATATAGCCATGTCCGTCTGTCTGTCTGTCTGTTTCTATGCAAACTAGTGTCTCAGTTTTTAAGCTATCTTGATGAAACTTGGTACAGTTCCGTCTTTTTGCTGCACGCAGTACATATGTCGGAACCGGTTGGATCGGATAACTTTATCATATAGCTGCCATAGGAACGATCGGCTCGAAATCAATATTTATTATGAAAACTTTTTTGTTACTCAAGATATCTCAACCAAACTCACAGATTGTGTGTTTGGTATAGTTTCAAACAGCCTGACCAAATTTGGTGCAAATCGGATTACTATATCATATAGCTGCCATATGAACGATCGGTTCGAAACCAACATCTAACAAATTTTGTAAAAAATCGGACAGCTTATGCAAATCTCTGCAAGGGTATCCAAACTTTGGCTCGCCAAAGTTAGCTTGCGATATATTTTAACTTTAAAAGGCTCTAACATCATAACGATCATGCTGATTTTAAAACGTTGTATAGAAACGTTTTAGGAAATTTTATTACCTTTAGTTAGAGACTTTCTTTGTTGAAAACGCCAATCGCGTTTATTATTTATGCTCAAATAAGCTGAGTCATCTTTAAAAAAATTCGAACAAAATTTAAAAAAATTCTATGTTGAAAACTAGAAGAGGAAAATTTTTTTAAATTCGTTTTCGTATTTAGAAGGCCAAAATCTATATGAAAAAAATATAAAGATCTCTGAGGCAGGCAAAAAATTTCAAATTGTATACTAGTGCACTGTTATAGCCACATGCAAGCTGACGGTTACTACAAAACTTGATATCCATAAAAAAAATTCTAGCCACTACATTATTAAACCGATCTTAACAGTTGATACAGTTTTATAAAGAAAAATGTTAGGTCAACGTATTAAAAATAAGCTTTTTGTGGAAAACGACCATGATTTTTGTTTATATCACATTTTTCCCGAAATTTTTCAATTTTTGCGTGATTTTTCAAAAAAGAACGTCGGTGCGCCACCTCAGGGTGGGCTCCAAAAAATCTGATTTTTTGCACACATTATTATTTTATAGCGGGTCAACGATTCCGCACCCAAGAAACTGGAAATTAAAAAAAAAGTGTTTTTCGCTCCGGCCTAATGTATATATATATATATACATATATATATATGCATGTGGTGTGTGTAAGTAATAGTAGATAAGTGAGTTAAAGTGCGGGGATCTGGGACTCTCTGGGCGGTTGCTTAGGTTTTCACCACAGTCGCCACGGGATATCCCACTCTCCCTGCCCATGATCTTTGCCACAGTCGCTTAGGTTTCTACCACGGCTGTGACCGGATCTTGGTTTTCTTGCAGTGTATGACTTGCTGCTCTTGTTAAATTAAAGATATCAATAAAACGGTATCGCATGCACTCACAGCAATACACATGCACATATATATATATATATATATATATATTTACTCTTACATAGCGAATATATGGTAATGTGTGCATAATCCAGCGGGTACTTGCTGTTCGTTTCGCCAAAGTCAAAATCGACACGTAAACACAATGTACGTGTGGATGTGTTAATCCATATATGTGTATAACCGAGTCTAGATGATTGTGCGATACTAGCAGAGAGTGAAAAGTGAAAATCTGGGCTCTCGTCACCACTGTCTTGGTTTCCCATCAGGATGATGAGGTCTTGGCCACTACCGATACGCTGTGTTATTATTCATGCCCGTTTAGGCCCTGTCTTTTCATTGTCCGAGTGTACCGAACCAAATGCCTAGTAAACCCTACACCGGCAAACCTAGCATCGTGATTTTAAATCACGCTCCTCACTATCAGAAGTTCCAGAAACTTTAAGAAATTTTCTGTAAAGTGACCCTGGCTGGACTGAGATATACCCCAGCCTGAAAAAATTTCTTACACCCTTAATGTTCTTCGGATTTCTCACCAAATATCCCCTCATCCTGTGTGAGAGTAAGACAGCAAGGGCAGCCGTACTAAATTTGCCATTTATTTCCACAAGCATTTTCAAAAATTAGAACAGGTGAGACCGAGTGCGATAAACTTTTTAGGCTAGTGTCACACCGATATTGAGGTGTGTTGACGAAGAAAATTTTTATATATAACTAAATTATTTCTAAAATATTCGATAATGCAACATCGCTTAAAAACCACAAAACTATTAAAATCAAATATATATATATAATATTGGCGAGCCAAAGTTAGGATACCCTTGCAGAAATTTGCATAAGCCATTCGATTTTTCACAAAATTTGTAAGATGTTGGTTTCGAAACGATCGTTCATATGGCAGCCATATGATATAGTAATCCGGTTTGCACCAAATTTGGTCAGACTATCGAACCTTCATCAAACACACAATCTGTGATTTAAGTTAAGGTAGTTTAAGAAACAAAAAAGTTTTTCATACTAAAAGTTGATTTCGAACCTATGATAGCTATATGGTTTAGCTATCCGATTTGAATTAAATTTGGAAAGGATATATGAAACTGTATCAAACACACAATCTATGAATTTGGTTGAGATATCTTGAGAAACAAAAAAGGTTTTCATAATAAATATTGATTTCGAACCGATCGTTCTTATGGCAGCTATATGATATATTTATTTATTTAATCCAGCCGGTTCCGCCATATGTATTGCGTGCAGCAAAACGACGGACCTGTACCAAGTTTTATCAAGATAGCTTCAAAACTGAGAGACTAGTTTGCATAGAAACAGACGGACAGACAGACAGACGGACGGACAGACGGACATGGCTATATCAACTCAGCTCGTCGCCCTGATTAAGAATATATATACTTTATGGGGTCTGTGAGGCCTCCTTCAATGCGTTACAAACTTCGTGGTAAATTATAATACTTCTGCAAGGGTATAACAAGTATTATAGCATAAAAATAAGATGTCATCCTGGCTAGATGATATTACCGTGTTTGAAAATAAAGAAGCTTCTACATCCACTGGCCGAGGAAGATGAAGACCGACTTAATCTCTTGAAGAATGCTCTGAATTCACAAGGAAACGCAAGCTGGACGAAGCGACAGGACCAATATCATTGAAAATTCTGTCGGAAGCGCTTTCTATAGAATACGCACTTAATTTAACAGTAATACTCCAGTGCTAACCAATGGGAAAACTCTCTGAAGAAGCCGAGAAATGCAAAAACAAAGACTATAAAATCCGAGACTAAATTAGTTTGCAGCAGCTTCAACAGTTGAAATTTTAACCAGGGAATGAAACCGGAACCGAAATAAATGATATTTCAATAATCGAAACGTTCGAACCGGTACGGTTTTGGTACATTTAAAAAACATTGTTTATTTTATTTTTCGTGTGGTTTTGCACTATAAAAAATTTTTTCGAATTATATGTAAGACTTACAATGCTAAAATGCATGCATTTGTCCGTTAAGCATAGTATCCAGTAGAGCGAAATGTTTGCCAAGCAGAATGTACCATATATTTAGAGCCTGGCTATCAAATGTCAGTGTGACAGCATAATACTAAAAATAGACTTTTGTGCAGTTTTTGTGGTACTTTTAAAATATTCCAAAAATTTTGAGTAGTTACACTCAAAAGCAAAATATAAAAAAAGAGAAAGTAACAAAAGAACCAGTCGAAATGGACCGCCAATTAAAATTAAAAAGAGCATTTGCAGCGACAAATACAGTTCTTATGGGATTGTTATGTTCTTATTATTTGCTATTATGTTTTAACTTATCGCAGAGCTTCATCCGATTTTTATTTGTTTTGTTTGCTTTGTTCTGCGACATTTCAATTCATTTTGATAACCAGAATTATGAAAATTCGAAGCAAAGTCCCGGGCTTTAAGAATCGAACAGCTGTTTGTCAAACAGTGTTGCAAAATTTTCTTCACTCTCTGGCAACTCTATCATTTTGATTCACTGGATACTGCCTTTCAGTTCCGACAGTCAAAACATTTCGACTTCATTTCGAAACCATTTTATTATATGATGTTTTGACAAGCAGAATGGATTTCGCTCTACTGGATACTATGCTTTAACTTAACATTTTGTTATGCAGCATTACAAATTAGTCACTATATGGATAAATTGTCGTCGAATATCTTCCGTGTTTAATGTCCGATTGCCGGTGGTGTTATATGACCTTAAGAATCAATCATACCGAATCTCAAATCTCCAGCTGGATAATTGCAAGAGTAATGGTTTTTTGAGGTTTGTTGGAGAAGGGGATGACTCATCAAAAAGTTGAGATTACCGATCCGTCCGGACCCGTCTAATCATCATACGTGCCAAGTCTCTCAATTCTGTAGCTGTAATAATGCTATAGTTATAACATTTTTAGCGACTTATAGGCGTAGGGGTGTGGCATCCAAAATTTTAAACAAACTGGATCTGCGTGCAAATATAAGAAGTCTTCAAGTCTTCTTCTGTTTGATTAAGTTTTAAACAGGCTGACCAAATTTGATGTAAATCGGACTACTATATCATATAGCTGCCGTAGGAACGATTGGTTCGAAAACAATATTTACTATGAAAAACTTTTTTGTTTATCAAAATATCTCAACCAAATATACACATTGTGTGTTTGAATAAGTTGGTGTAAATCGGACTACTATATCATATAGCTGCCATAGGAACGATCGGTTAAAAATCAACATTTAACAAATTTTGTAAAAATCTGTCGGCTTACACAGGGCACTGCAAGGGTATCCAAACTTTGGCGCGCCAAAGCTAGCTTGCGCTATATTTTTATCTTTAGATTGGCAAAAGTTGCTTCAAACGTAACCATTATTTTTTTTTTAAATTTTTAACATACATATGTACGTAAGTGACCACTTAGGGGTTTTGCGCCCCGTTCTGCCCCAAGAGAGTTAATTGAATACAAAATTGCGCGGTAAATCACAAAATAGAGTTGTTTTTTTTTATTTTTGAATGTCAAATGTTGGTCAGCTGTTAGCTGTCAGTAAATTGTAATTAATTAGACAAAGCGTATGTACTAGTATACTTTTATTAATAATAAACATCTTATTGTGATTCACGTCATTAAATAAAATATACGTGTCTTTTAAATTTATAATAAATAGTACGCTTTAAATTGTGTTTCGCGTCTTTAGCTAGAGTGTTTGTTTTTAATCGGTAAATATATGTTCCAACATATGTTATAAAAGATTTTAGCTGACCTATACCTTTGCATTTTTACGAACACTGTTTTATAAAATTCAACCGAACGCAAATTCAACCGAATTCACTCGCCCTCAACTATACAATACTAGAGGGCTTGCCCAAAGCTCGCTTCGCTCGGGGAGACATGTGGAGTGAAAATAAAGAACACTTCTCACAGCTCACAGCGGACCTTATGTCATTTCTTAGAAGGAAGCGGGAAATGTAAATTAAATTTTTCCCTACAATTGGAATTAAAATAATAGTACATTATATAATACTAAGGGGCTGAAAATAGGAACACTTCTCACAGCTAAAGCTGGACCTTATGTCATTTCTAATAAGAAAGCGGAAAATGTATATCCAATTTCCCTGCAATTTGACTTAAAATAATAGTAATAGTACTTTAACTCGCCAACCCCTGGCCACCATGCGGGTCGCGAGCTGCGGATAGCGAACGGCCCTCTTGATTATGATGATTTGATGACTAAGTGTGTTATTCAGACCGTGCCGAGAGTCAGCTTGGC